>OMNZ01006903.1:1860-67450 GCA_900303255.1 Lesueurigobius sanzi | reverse complement strand
CCCCCCCCCCCCCCCCCCCCTCCACAACGAGAGATTTGAAGCCCGGGACGGACATGCCGAGATGAAAGACGCAGACACGCACATGCCCGGGCTCATTCACACACGGACACCGGCGCATGAATAGACTGTGACCTTGTAATCACTCCGTATGTAGGTTTAACCCCTAATTCATTGCCCGTTGCTGTTGTATCTAATAGTTGACCAACTCCACCTGCCACATTTCATTTAAGGGGCATGTTATAGGTCACATAGGTGAGGGCACGGGCGCAGATTAAATACGAGATCCCGGCAAACATATAGATATGATGCCGTGATGACAGTACAGTATATAGAGCCTCTTTGGTGCGTGACCTTGGATAGGTTTAAATCAATGTGGTGCACCTTCTGTGTTGTCGCCTCATTTTCTCTATATTTGTAATCCTCTCTTCTCCTGTAGTGGACATGCGGCAGATCAGGTTTGCCGGAGCTATAGGTTAGGGGTTATGGCACACAACCGCGTCTTTTTCGATGAAACGGTCAAGGATGCCATTAAACATTTTACAGGCAAATTTGAGGTACGTTACAAAGGTAAGCGTGGGACAAACTTTTAGGATTAAACTAGTAAAAAAGACAAAAGACACCTGCTCAGAGCTGCCTACTGTCAATGTCTTATGTTTTAAAACGTGAGGTGACCTTGGGTGTTAGAAAGGCGCCAACAAATAAAATGTACTGTTATAAAACCGTCCAGGTGACAAAGAGGGCGAAGCTGAACGGTGAAGAAAATAAGGCAAATTTACATAAAAGCTTCAACTTAATGACAAAAGAGTAAATTGGATTAAACCAATTCAATTTTAATTTCAAACTCTATGTAATTCGATGTAGTTTATGCATGGATAAACTCTGAAGGCCCCCGCTACAGATTCTAGTGCCACGTTTTGTCAGGACTTGGCGAATTGGGGAGAACATAGAAACATCACAGAAAAACCCGAGAGCAGACATTTTAGTTATTAAACACATTTTGCTGCTTGTTTTGCAGCATTTAACTTAATTAAAAAGCAAAATTTGAGGCTACAATTTCTGAACGCTTCTGACTGCTTTGATTCATCTAACATCGGTTTGCTTGGGATGATAAAAAATTTCCCTGCAACAAATGAGTCATGACATTATCGCTGGCTCTACCCCCGGCCAAACTTATTTTCAAAACATTTCAGGAGCGTGGGTGCCTCCTTATCTGTGTGTGGCCTTGTGTTCATCCATGTAAATGAGTGCAGGTTTTATGTGTACGCCGTGCACATATGCCGGTGTTTATGTGCGGCAAAGAGAGTGGGGCTGCACATTTTGGCTTGAACGCCAGGCCAGGCTCAGATGGGCAGTGGCAGACATATTGGTGTGTTTCAAGCCATTAGCCAATAAAACTGCAGGTAATCACCAAAAAAACACCTCCAGCTGGACAGGGAGGACAGCGTGGGGCGAGTGGGGGTTGAGGCAGAGGATCGGACAGGAAGGGAAGAAATGTGAGAGAAAGAGAGAGAGCAAAGAAAGAGGGAGCACGGACCGGACACATGGATGTTGGGGTGGTTTGTGTGTTTATGTCGCCGCGTGGAGAACGTGGCCAGGGCAGCTGCTGTTTCGGTGGCGTCATTCCAGAAGCACCTGACAAGCTGCATCTATCACCCTCTTATTGAGAAAGTGGGATAAAGGGAGAGGGAAGGAGGGTAAAGAATGGGAAGAAAGAAGGGGCTGATGTAGGAGAACTGAGTCAGCCATATAGGCAAAATAAACCTGTATTATGCAAAACTGGCTTTTTTTGGCTTTTAGTCATGTTGTTATGTTATATCCTCATTAAAAACATACCTGTAGTGGTCTTTAGTCAAGACACCTTCGCCAAACTTCATATGCGGCTAGCGTGTTTGTTGATTACAATAATTTGTGTTTCTTAAATGTGAATCACCTTAGCCGTGGTAGTGGGTTTTGCGCTGGCTTGTCTGCTGGCTTTTTATAACATCTGAAGTCCTAAGGATATTTTCTAGACCACTACAGTCAGTTATACAACAAAAACATCAAGGCTAAGGTTTCCAAATGTAGTTTAAAAGTATCATATAGGACCTTTAACTTGCATACAGCATGAGGATATTTTTTGGCCCATTTATAGACAAGTTGCAACTCTGCCATTGAGCCACATTATATCCTAAAACATTATTTCTAATATGATAAAACACAGAAGGACAAATGAAGAGTTAATTTGCAAAAACAGATAAGTGCCATTGACAAAAATCAACGTATACTTGTCATTTTTTCTTCGTGTAGCAGTGTTTTTAATTACCAGACCTATTTTATTGCTTCAGAAATATTAAGCCACTTTTTATTGATCAAATGGATTCCACTTTAGTTTTACTGGTGTCACCTTTGTTGAAAGGTAATACAAATTTAAAACAAGTTTGAACATTTTTTTAAACGGAGATATCTGCTTTTGCAAACTAACTCTTCAAATGTGTCAAAACAAATGGACTACAATAACAGAAGCATCAAACAATAGAGAAAAAAGGCTGCAGATAGAATCATCCCCATGCAGTCTTTGCGATAGTGGTCAATTGTCATGCGGCAGGTGGACATACTCACACATCTCAGAGGAGATTGCAGGGGATTTGAGGCCCCCATTCTCCTACACAACACACACATATTATAACTGGCGGGTTGCACAGAAATACAACTCCTCTCAACATGCAGCTATTTGATAGTCATTTGCCCCTAGCCCCCTACTATTGTTAAACGGTTGTTGCATTCGAGGGGAGAATGCGCCAATCCACAACGCTTTCTTCCGGGGGTTAATGTGGTCTATTACGGGGCACGTGTTAGCATTAGCACATATAAAGCTGGGTTCTAACCGTAATTGGATTTAACTGCTCCACATGTATCATCACCGTGTAGAGGACGGAGCAAGCTAACAAGTCCCATAGAGTTCATTTAACAGACTGCAGGAGTCCCATTTAGCATGTTTAGCCTTTATTTTAACTAACAAGGCCAATTAATGGGCATCTTGTTAGCCATTAGAAGACACTTGCGCATTTAGCCCTCTTTCTGGGCTAACCGGGCCTCTTAATCAGACCCGTAATGAGAAACATCCTTTGCAGAGCAGCAGTCAATAGTAATCACTGTTTACTTTCTTGCAGAGGGAGATGCATGGGCGTGCTGCAGTACTGTAGCAGCCAGGCCATTGAGAACTGTACATGCTTGTAGATTCAGTAATCTGTCTCAACTGCCTTTAGAGATTACCCCTGGTAGAATAATTGAATTTAAAGGGAAGAGGTAGGTGGAAAACGGAAAGAATAGCGCAGACTGTAAAGACCCATTGACTGGATGTACAGCTATTTACTACAGGGATACCTAAAGGGTGTATTAACTGTACTTAAAGTGTAAGTTAAACTGACCCCAGCTGTACAGTTAATAGCCTTACATGCACTAATAAACTTAGTCTGAGCTTTCTGCGCATCCGTGATGTACTGCACGCGATTGAGGGTTGTTTTTGAGAAAATCAGTGACATTGGATAAAGGGCATTTGTATATTTCTTTTTCTTCACTTCTTTCACTTCATATTGCATTTCTCTTGTTGTTCCGATTGTTACTGGATCAAAGGTAATAGTAATATCCTTCCGATGTGTCCTTTTTCCAGGTAACATCGAGTACAGCTGTCCAGCCACAAACGAGTGTGAGATCACCAAGAGGAGACGCAAGTCATGCCAGGCCTGCCGCTTCATGAAGTGTCTGACCGTGGGCATGCTGAGAGAGGGTAGGGGAAAAGGTCTCTTCTTCTTCTTCTACTCAATGACCACTGACCAGGCATAATTATCAGTCCAGCCACTCACTGTGCAAAACAAGCTCATTCATTGAGGCACTCCTTAGCTCTTGACTAAAGGTACTCACATGCTATATAATTTGGTGTCATAAATTCAGGGATGGCAGGGGGCTTTTTTTCTTTATGGGCAATTAATCGTGTTTTTGAAAGAAATACACCAAAAACCCATTTGCTAAACTGCAGATAGACACAGACAGACATTAACCATAATTCAAGGGTTAAAACGCCAGCATTTTATCAGCTAAAAGGCAAACTGTACCATAAAATTCTGGGCTCTTCTTCTATGATGTCACATGAATGCACCTTATTGCTAGATTTACATTTTCATGTTGACTGCCTCTTCCCTTCTTCTCATCTCGCCACCTCCGACCTCGCTAGTCCCACTGCACTCCCTGCGATAAAAGGAACGGTGAGAAGGGGCTAAGGACGAGACCAGCGTCCGATGGAGAAATAGGGGTAGTGGTGGGAGTGGAGAAAGTTGTCGGGGGGGGGGAGGGCAGGAGGCATGAAGGGAGAAGAGATTGATTTATAGGAGCAGAGGAGAGGGACCAAGGGAGGATGAGCAGCGGGGTGAGGAGGGGTGAATGAGGCAGAAAGCGTGTGTGCGTGTGAGGCGCAGAGGAGGAGGGTCAAGGTTGTAATTGATGGGGGACCTGGCCTACGCCCCCTTCCTTACACTGGTCAGACTGCGCCGACACTGGCCAGCCCCCTCCATCTATACCTGTTATCAACTTCGCCCACTCACTGATGGCTCACTCTGTTATTTTCCTTCTTTTATATAAATATTGTTTTTATTTGTTCAATTGATCTGTAAGTGCCTGTGTGCGCAGCCTCCAAAATGGATAATCTAATTAAAGAACAGGATGCAGTGTCATTTAAGCTCACAAAGGCGAGGAAAGAGATGTACTACACCAGATGAAAGCTACTTTCCATTTGAAGTTCTGTACATTGACCCTTGGGGTTACATATTCAATACATAGCTGTAAAATAGTAAAGTAAAGATGTTAAAGCTTTTTTTTTTTTGCTGTTTACACATTGTCCGACCCAGGCACAGTGTATATGTAACTACATCCTGCTTTAGCATTTATCATCGGTTCGTCTGACACAGGCAGAAACAGAACATGTCTCTTCAATTTATCCTAAAATCATAGCTAATGTTCAGTCTGATTACAGTAACATTGAGAGGAGTGTATCCTTTTGTCCTACTGATGCCGCTGCATGTGTTCACTGCACTCATTTAGAGGCAGCGTCCTATTTGGCTTTAGGCACTGGCCATCATAGCAGCAGAAGATGATAATGGTAAGTGGCTAGATCAGTTAGCATCAGCATTAACTGTTGGTGTCAGGGGGTAGCTCACAGGAAAAAGGTGAAGATAAAGTGGAAATGGTGGAGTGGGGCGAAATGTGGTGTAATACACAAAGCGCTGGTTTGGACGATGCGATTTACCCCTTAGGGCAAGATCTGCCTCAAATTAGCTTTGTCGCCGTGGGAGACAGAGAGGCTGAGATGAAGAGTAAGTTCATGTGCGTGATGGAGAGAGGAGAGAACAAGAGGCCAGAGGGTCAGTAATCCAGTAAACCAACAGTTCCTTTCCACGTGCCGCTTACCACATACACACAAACGCTAGCAAAAAAAAAAAACAGTACATAAGCAGGTGGCCCGCTGAAGGAAGGAGTGAACTGGGGAAACCCACCCACCAATATGTAGCAGTTAATTTCTGGAGCAAGGCAATTAAAAGCCTGACTGTATTATGAGAACTTACCCTCTGGCTATAGCTGCCTGTCCATTTTTAATGAGGTCATAATGATGCGTCAGCTGAAGACTGAAAGGTCAGGGGGTGGGGCTTGAATCTTCCCATAGCGGGAGTGTTTTTCAGGTATGGCATAAGAATCTCTGTTTTAACCTTACATACATGCATACATACACATGCATACATACATACATGTACATACATAGTAGATATACTGATCTGAGCTTGTACATATCAGAGTTAATACATCAAAAGTAGTGTACAACTGTCGGAAATAATAATGAACAGGATTCAATCCACAAAGCAGGAATTTGTACATAAAAGATTTTGGCAGAGGCCACCTCTCCACAAGCCAACAGTATTCAGTATGCAGTGTATTGTACATATGGTCATATTGACAGAGAATTTGCTCCCACACAACATTGCAGCTTTGATGATGGCACATTTCATGAATCGTTGTTAAACTGACTGTGCAGTTCCAAAAGCAAAGCCTCCATCTCTATAATGTGTAAGAGACCAGCTGGATTCAGATGCCACACGGCAGAGACCAGTCCACACAGTCAAATATAAACCCTGGCACAGTGCCCCACACATGCACAGACCCTCACGTGCACGTTTCACAAACCCACACAGCAGGAGCCAGTGCCAGCTCTGGTCCTGCTCCCCGCGGCCTCCAAGACCTAATGAGTGAGATCGGGTGGAAGGCCCCGCTCTGTGTGTTAGAGCAGTGTGTGTGTATGTGGGGGGGGGTACAGCTGGTGGTTTGTGTCACAACTCTGTTCATAGCTCAATGACCCTGACTGTAGCCACTGGATCACGCTACTCTCAAGCACTTGTACTCACCACAACAGACTCTTCCTCAATGCAACATAAGTGATGTGTACTGTTAAGTGTAAGCCACAATAAAGGTGGTAAAAGAAAAGAAAGTCAAAAGAAGAGGGAGGCCAGACAAGTGGCGTCTGCTGTTTCCCCCCTGGGAAACTTGTAGCTAAATCTGTAGTGTCTGTCCTGAGTGAGAGAGTGTGTGAGAGTGTCTCTGAGTGGCATCTAGTTGCAAGAATGAGCGATAATGGAAATACAGAGAACAGAGATCCATCTAAGTGATTTGTATTATAGCGTATATTCAGCCGAGACAAAAAAAAAAATAGGAAATGGTTAATGTATAAGATTTTGACAAACTTAAAAAAAAAAAATCATATGAATATTATGGACTATATGGATATATACATCCCCTGTATGAGAAAAGAGCATAAGGATACATTGCTGACTCCTCCACACACAAGTTCACACAGCAGTTACAGCCACCTGCTCGCTGCCTCGGGCAGAGCAGCTCTGATCTGATCTGGTCTAAACAAACGCCACTGTTTGACACTGTACCTCACTTCCATTCTTCTTCTACTGCTCCAGTTCAAGTACCATTTGGCCTTTAAATATTGTACACATAGATTTTTATTTATCTTAAAATGAAACGCTGACTGCTCTGTTACAAGCTCATATAATAAAACTACATTCATCTCCATGTCGCTTTGATCAAATCCTTCTTTCCTGCCATACATTTTTGTGATCAATCCATTTATATTTGTGCTCCCACTTGTGCCTCGCTCTGCGGTCTGCCCTCCCTCAGCCTGTCGCTCTCTTATCATATCATCTATCGGCCATCTGAAATCAATCCAGTTGTTGTCTTTCCTCTTCGGCAATTTTTCCTCTTTCCCTCTCACTGTGCCATCGCTCTATATCTGCCTCTCTCCCCTCATTTGTTGTTCATCGGCTGGTCCCTTTCAAAGCACATAGGTGTCAAAGGCATTTCACTGGCAATCCCTCAATAGCTCAAGCACACATACACGAGCTGACGCCAATGCAGTGTAAAATCTATGCTGATGTGATCACTGCAGATGGTCATATTGACAGGCAGTGGAATTCCCATGATAGGAGCGTTTCACCTCCATCATTGTCATACAGAGGGGGGGTCGCTCATATTTAGGTAGAAGCGATTTTACTGAAGTTTGTGTCGGTTCCAAGTCGTTTTTAATTTTCCATCCTAGTAGAGATTTAAATGTTGTCGACTGGACTGGGTATGAATGAGCTGAGGATGCTCACTTCTGTTTACAAAGCTTGTCAAAATGTAAGACTGGTTAGACACTCAAGCTCCAGGTCTATTTAACCTGAGAGGTGTGGCCAGGACTGCCACAGCCCACCTACTGTACACCTTATTTACAGTTTCACTAATTAGAGTAGACTTTGTTCTGGGCTGAACCTGGGGGTCCTTATGGTACCATTTACATTAACAAAGTAACAAACTAACACACAGGCCAAGCATAGACCAAGTAGATATTTAGAGAAGGTACTGTGGTACTCTTCATGATTTCTATAAAGTCTATAAGCTAATGTCTGTAGATTTCTTTCCAAAACCATGTTTTTCTATGTATTTTCCTTTCCTTGTTTTTCTAGCCATTACTACTTTTTTCTCTTTTGATTTATACTTTTTGTTTGAAATTGTTGTACTTTTCTGTCCTTTTTTGTTCTTTTCATTTTTTCCAAACATTTTTCTTTCTCCATTCGTCTCCTCTCGTGACCATTCTTTATTATTTGAAGGCTCATTTGTTAAAGGGAGTTACAGCACTCTTGCTCTCTCCTCTAACCTCCTCCTGTCTCTTTTTTGTGGGCTTTGGAAATATAATTTTCAATTTTTAATTTGATTCATTTAGATTTGATCATTAATCAGTGCTGAGAGAGAGTTAATTTGGTGGAAAATAGATGAGGTAGTTAGAGGGGCCTTTTTATGAAGTGAGCCGGGCTGCAGAGCTGCTGCCTCTTTAAGGTGTGTGGGATTGGAGTGACAAATTAGGACTCCACATTTGAAAGGTTTTAAAGAGGAAGAGTATCCAAATGCATCAGTGTTGCAGCAGAAGTGTTAGTCTTATTATATTAAGCATAATATAGTTACTTCGAAGCAGGAAATTGTAAGTAGAAGGTGCAGATCAAAGAATAATGCTGATGAGAATATTTGTGGATGAGAAAACATGTCATAATCTTACAATCTTCACACAGTTAACACTTAAGCTTTACTATATTTTTGCTTCCATTCGTGCACCTGTTTTTGACCCACCACTGACCCATGATGAAATGGAGCAAGCTGCTTGTGAAGGCTTACCCAAACACTAGTACACCGCATGTGTTTTCTTAAAAAAAAATATTTCCGTGTGCCTGCCCGTGTGCGAGGGTGTGCGAGAGGGTTTGTACCCCCCGTTGTTCCGAGATTCTTGACCGTTTGCTGACACGGGCCCCCCCACTGTACCTGGACTGTCGGCCCTTCTGTCTCCCTCTCCCATTCTCAGACACACAGTCACACACGGGCTGCAGATGCATGTCAATGTGCGTTCATTAGTACAGCGTGGGTTGGTCGACCGTTTACTCTGTTGTTTAAAATGTGAGCATTTTCCCCGTCACTGTATATAGTCTCACGTTAATCCTTAGGTGTGTTGTCTTCAGTGTGGTCAGCTATTTTCACAGGATTTATATCTGTCTGTCTGAGCAAATCCCTCACCCTTTCACTGCAGCTGGAGAACTGTGGTCTGAGCACTTATTGAGACAGTTGTCATGAAGCACGGTCTAAACATTACAACATCCGACTTAAGTGTTGACTCAAAAAGTGCATTTTACTTCTCTTTTAGTTTTAGGTAATAAAATATTCAAGGTCACCCTTTGATGTGTGTAATACTAAATTACACATTTAGTACAAACCCACCAGAGGACCATAATCCAATACAAAACCTTCAGAGACACACTCATGCACCAGTACTACAGGCAGGGCCACATTTAGGAGCCATTGACTAAATCTTCAAACCTGTGCTAACCAAACAGCTGACACGGACACCCCAGCTGAACTGTTTAAATGACTCAAATACTTAAACAGGGGATCTGTGGGAAAGAAGATTGGCCTTTCCTCTTCTCCCTCAGGATACAGGACACCTCGGTCTTACTTATCCATCTTTGAGTGGTAACCACGGTAACAACCAATCCCTAAAGACAAAGGACTAATTAAATTAGGACTCTTTTGTGTCAATTAATTAAGCAGCAAAAGACCAACTGAGATTGGGCAATATCTAGGAAAAGTAAGTCATATGCAAGAGCGCCAGAGCTTTGTCTCCAGGTGTCAGTGTGAATTAGCCTTGTTACAAAATGAAAGAGCAAGATCTCATTCATCCAGGTCAAAGTGCAAAATGAAGAGGCCATGAATAGGACAGTTAAACATAGAACGTACAGGATAAAGTACACTAGCATGTGTATCCCATGTAACAGAATGCAACAATGATCTGTTCTGTCTGTATTGCCACTGTATTAATCCACCTTTCTGTGTGTCTGCAGGTGTGCGTCTGGACCGGGTTCGTGGAGGGAGACAGAAGTACAAACGTAGGATAGATGCTGACAACAGTCCATACCTGAACCCACAGCTGGCTCTGCCGGCCAAGAAACCATGTAAGGACACAAATGTGTTTTACAAAATGTGTAGCCACATTTTGCACTACCTGCTTTGTATATAGACTAAACCATTTCAATATAATTGTATGCTAGCTCAAAGTGCCGTGAGAGGTCCATCTGTTTGACACGAGGTTCATCTCTCAGTCTGCGCTGTTAACTAGTTTATTGGCAAAAAAATGTATTATATTTTTTTATTTCAAAGACTTAATTATTGGTTTTGATGAGGCAATAACAAGACTTGATCATATGAAGAGTACTAAGGAAGATGCCTAAATCAGATGATTTCTCAGAGAGAATGAGAAGAGTAGGATACTGGAGGGGGCTACCAGCCAGCAACCTAATCCGGATTAAATCCAATCTGGCAACCACATCAAACTAGGGTTAGCTCTCTAGCTAACCGTCTGCTCAGACACACAACGTGCACATGCAGGCGAGGCAGATTGAGCAGTGTTCAGCAGCTTGCTCCCTAAAGCCCATTTTGCTTAAAGCTGGAGCATATTCTGCTTTATGCCAATATGCCGAACGGCTGCACAACAGCTTACTGGGACTTTTGTGCTACTAATCATTATAATGATGAGATAATGTGACTGTGGGTACACTATAGGCTTGTGTTTGTATATACAGAGCCTGTATGGGTAAACTCACTAAATGCACTCAAAAACTTGGGCATTTTGCATGTCTAATCTTCTATAACCAGGGAACCAGAGAATTAGCCTTGGCTAAAATGTTGTGGTGTGTAACATGAGCTCATGAAGCATACCTGTCCCTGTTCAAATAAACATAAATAAATAAATAAAATAAATACATATTTCATATTAAATAGGTCTGCATATGGGTTAAGAAAAAATAAAAAGGAGGATAAACAAATTTTACTTTACAAAGACTGTTATTTTTTAAGTTATACAACTTACAGAATAACAAACAAACTGGTCATATCCGGCCTTATTAGACCACTGTATATAAAAATGTAGACTTTGAGATTTGTATTCCAATTTCAAATCTCAGTAGGTGAATGTCAACATCCTTTGTATGTTATTCTCTCCTTTACACACAGTCAATAGTGACCGAAATTCTGTCTGTCCCACTGTCTTCCTCTCACATACACACAGTGCCTATCTATCTGTAGCACAATCCCTAGCCTCAGCGTCCCCATTGATTGTGTGAGAACCAAACAATAGCCCAGGGTTTGGAAATGGGCTTCCATTGATTCTAATTAGGGAAACATTAAATAAGATTTACCCACAGATACTGCTGTGTGACTGCAATTGGTTGTGCTCAAACGACCCTGCAGCTGCAGCGAGAGGAAAGGGGGATGCAGGATATTTATAAAGATATATATATCCAAGTGTGTATTTGTGTGAGAGCGAATTGGGCTGGATAGTGTTAGATCAATACAGCACCCCTCCTGCCTGTGTTTATCTCCACCTGCCTGTCGTTTTCCCCTCTGCTGTCTGTCTTTTACAGTCTTTTGCTATTTCTCCCTGTCTTTCTCCTGCTCATATCTCCTTCTTTTTCAGTGACTCTGCTCTGCATCTATACCTCTCTCCTCTGCTCTCTGTTTTGACTTCCATGCTTGATTAGTCAGTGGATTAATTTGGAAGCAGGGTATCAGTCTGTTACTAATGGGCCATAGAGATCTCATCACCACATGTCACTATTACCAGCTGAGCTGTTTGGCTTTAAGTATTATCCTTCCTCCTCTAGGCCCCACAACAGGGGCCTAGAGGCCCAATTATTTATAAGTTTTATGCAATTCAATATTTAGATTCAAAACTGATTTAAAACTTTAAAATAATTGTATGAGTTGTTTTGTGTATGTCTAAATACTCTTAAATGTTTACACATTTATGTTTTCTTTCTGTGCAATATTTAGTTTTGCACCTTATTGGTGTGGAAAAGCTTAAAGCCTGTTGAATCTTAAATTCACCATTTCTTCTGTCTGTTTCTGTCTTTCTCTTGTCTGGTGGTCATGTCAGTTGCGTTTGGCTGCCTTGCAGATAACAAAATTGTCTCTCACCTGCTGGTGGCTGAGCCAGAGAAGATCTATGCCATGCCTGACCCTACAGTACCAGACAGCGACATCAAGGCCCTGACTACGCTGTGCGACCTGGCTGACCGAGAACTGGTTGTCAACATCGGCTGGGCCAAACACATCCCAGGTAGGACAGGCCCTTCTCACCTCACATGTGTACTATAGGGTGTCCATAGGGTACAATTTGAAACATGTATTACAAAGGCAAACACTTTATGGACACCCTGTATATCTGTGTATAAGTATATCAGTACTTACTTAAGTATAACAATATAAGTCAAATAGAATAAGTATAGGACACTAAAGAAGTGAAGAACCTGAGGTCTCTAAAACCCGACTGACTTCAAAAACATCTTCACTTTATCCTGTCAGGCCAATGCTGTGTAGATTACAGTACATAATGAACTGAACAATAGGCTATTTCTGTGTGACCCTTCACCCTAATCTGTGCCCTCAGACAGGCTGAACTGTTGACCGCTCCAAGTCACTAGCCGTATAAGCCCCATATGCCCATAGTAACGCAAAGTACACATACTGTTGACCATTTTATGAATGAAGTACTAAATTGAATTCTCATTTGCCCATGGAAGAATGAGACAAGGATCAGACCGTAAAAGAGAAATAGATGAAATCTAATCTGGCTTTGGTTTTACTGAGTGAGCATGCAGTGACAGCGCAGACAGGAGAAGAGTGATGTTTTACATTACCAAAGATTACTGTATAGATTAGTCTCATCACAAAGACATACAGGCAGAACTTTTTAGGTTTATCTGTTTTAATTCTGTGTTATTTTTGCATCAATATACCCGTTCATAAAACAAGCAGAACAAGCCTCTGAACGAAAGAGAAAGCATCAGACTAGAGATATAAATACCACCAAATCACCAGCATTATGTGAAATGGTCAATGAGAATAATAGGATCTCAGAATAGTGTCTTTTGTATTGTGTAATATCAATGTATGTGAAAATAACATGGAAGAGAGGGGGGAATATGCATTACTTATTGTTTCTGTATTGATCTACAGTGTGTTGCTATATAGGCAGTGAGCAGACATGTATATTGATCCATACTCCAAGTATAGCTCCGTCTTTTAATATTTATTTTCTCAGCGCATGTCCACTGCTTCTGCTTTTTACCTTTACCTTCTACAGCAGTGCAGATATGTTGTTATTATTGCCACATTTCAACACAATATTAAAACTTTATATCATTTAATACTATATTATGATTTTCTGTGCCTTGTCTTTCTACAAATGAATGGCCAGGTTATGTGTGGGGCTGTATGTGTGCAACTTTGTCATGAAGGGACTGAAGCGCAACGATTGCTTGGTGGAGAAGAGCAGATAGTGTGATTAGATGTACGAGCGAGGCAATCCACTGCTCACAGCGAAAGATAGAACTCTTCATCTTCCGGCTCTGCGTGTTTGTGTGTATGTCTGTGTGTGTGTCTGTGTGTGTGTGTGTGTGTGTGAACACCTTATGAAATCCTCACTGTTTACAACACTGACCACTGATCTAATACTCTCATGTCCACACATAAAGTGATTTACTATTTTCTCAGGGGAGAGTGGCTTGTCAAAATGAAGTAGACCATTTCAACATGCTTTATCAGTGCACTCACTTAAATATCCACTAATGCTTATCTCTTGATCAGAATCTAGTCAAAGAAACTGAACTCTAGTCTCAACCCCCAGGTCAAAGTTTATGTATTTCAAGAAGTATTTTTTATCTTTATTTAAATCGAAAGAGATAGATGCAAAGAGTGATGAGGTGGAGCCAATTTATGCGTCATGATACGGCTGTGCAGCGCAGTGAGCACTCGCTCACACACCAGAGCGCACACACAGGCCACTAACAGTGGTAACAACATGTCAAGGCGAGCACCAGGCAGCTAATTTGAAGTCATTAGATGTCTGCCGTACTGGCAACAATTTGTTACACTCCCACACGCACAAACACATTGACAAAAGCACAGCACATGCACACACTGAGTTAAGAGCCGTCTGCGGATAGCGAGGAGGCTAAATTGTAAACTAATTTAAACATCACTCAGCGTTAGAGAGGCTGCCTCTGAGACAGGCCCCTGGATAACAAGGCTAGGCTGTTGAGTGTGTGTGTGTGTTCAGTGGGACTCATGTCTGACACACACAGGCGGCCAACCTTAGAGACATGTGACAACAGACGCATATCTGTGTGATTGGCTCTTTTATTCTAAGGCTCTGGCTGTATTTGTGTGCGCACACTTATTTCCATACTGATTTGGCCTATATGCAAACATTTGATATGTCATTAGGATAGCAAAATGAGTTTTCACACACTGTATGTCTCCTGTTATCCTACAAACGTGTTACTAACACAAGCACACAATTGGGAGGGGAACTGTGCAAGACTGTCGACTGTTCAGACATTACAGTATATCATCAAACTTGGTTTTAGGCTTAGTATGATGCATGTTGTAAGTTACCATATATTTAGCAATCGTGGCCAAATACACATTTTTCCCTAATTAAATCTTTGTAAAATGTTATTGTGTTTTTGCTGTAGACTGAAAAGGTTTTAAACATCTGGGATAAAAGAGTGAACTATAGGGGGGAAAACCCTATTTAAAATCCATTCATCTATCTCTACAATAAGTCTTTTCATCCTCTCTTCTCTATCCTCTCTGTTATACTCACTATACTCCCAGTCTCTGTAATAACTAAATGACTACTGGGCAGTCATGCTGGCAGCTCTTATCTGGACTCGTGGACATAAAGGAAGAGACAGACAGATGAGCACTTGACTTGACGAAAGAGAGCGGCCTGAACAAATGAATGAATCAATGAATAAGAAGCCGAACCTATAAAACAGTCTATTTTACCAGAACCCGAGGCCTTGCCATTAGTGTTTCTTTACAACCTCCACCCCCATCGTTTTATTCAGGAAAGAAATTGCTCTGAGGGTGCCCACCACTCTTCCCCACCATTCTTCTGCTTCCCCTATCTTTCTTTACTCTCAATCTCACTTGCTCTTTTTCTTTCTCTTCCCTTTCAATTTTGACACTTGGGATAAGCAGCCAAATTGTCCGCCGTAATGCAGTATGATTGAGCTGTAAAAACGGAGGGAGGCTGCGGAGGAACTGTCACGCTATTCATTTAATTGGTCGCAGTGTAGATACGGAAGAACAGGTCTGGATGGTGCCGATCACATTTAAGAGCATCTTTGGGTTTCTCCACTCGAAGTTTCACCCGCCACAAAACCCGCTTGGGCTCAGGAAGTAAAAAATCCTATTCATCTTTTCCATAGTTCCAAGCAATAGTTATTATTTGTTTTAAAATATAAGTCATGCAGTACAATAGATAAATCTGTTCCTGTGGTTATCAACTGGTATCAGGACCCACCATCAATCAGTAACGCCAAGCCATGACCCAAAAAATAACTGAATTTAGTGTGTAAATAATCGAAAACACTGTATTTTCGTTAAAAAGAAATGAGTTGAGTAAGCGTTGAATAGTCCTATGTCCAAAGTCCAAAGGAAGTCATTCTAACAGATCCAAAAATGTTCTCGTACATTTTTAACACAACGGGGACATACTTTCGAAAATGTTGCCCAGGAAAGGCTCAAGACCCACTATAAATGATTCCGCGAGCTACTTTTGGGCCCCGACCCACCAGTTGAGAACCACTGATCTATTCCATTGCGACATCTAGTCTTATTTCCCCCTTCTGTTACCAGTCTTCACCTTCCTCTGATCTTTTAGCCTATTCCTTATCATGTCAACTCGATCTGTATCCAGAAACACGACCCACGACGCCATTTCTTCTTCAGTATTTCTGTTTGTTGCTTAATAAAAATAAATGATGTGCAGTCACATTCTGCTTGTTTGAAGACACCTTATGCTGCTGTTTAAAAGTAAATAATCACTAAAATATCAAAGATCAAATCCACAGAGCATAAGTAACAGTGACTCAAATGCTCTGTCCTTAAACATTTCTTTTATCAACCAACGACACACCACATAACTACTGTATTATCGTCAGCGGTAGTTGCCTCGGACAATGTAATGTAACTCCAGCCACTCTGCTACAAATGCTCCCATTTCATTGCCAAAGCCAATTATATTAGGACATTGCACTGCATGGATGTGTGTGTTCATGTGTGCTGGCTCTAATCTCGTTGACTGTGATTTGCTTTTATTGGGAAGCATAAAGCATTTAGAGTTTGGGTGTAAGTGTGTTTCCCTGTTTGTCTCACGCTTACGTTTGAGCATATGAGACGCTGTTTTTCTGTGCCTGTTGCAGCTCACACAATACCAATCTTTGCAGATGAAAACAAATATTGACAAAATCATATTAGGAAAATTACATTTGATAGCTGAGCTTAATGTTTGGATTAAGTTGGGCTTCTTATTGGATTAGTGAACCATTTCATAAATATGTGTTAGAGAGGAGAACATCTCTGCCTTTTGCATCATTCTTACATTAGTTGTGATTAGATGTTTAGTTTTGGTCACCATTAATGAACACTTGCAACACCAGTCTTCCTTTAGTAAAGTCCGTAGGGCTGAACGATGTATCGCATTTGCAATTTTATCGTGATATTACACAACGCGATTTGCGAAGTAAGTCTTTAGCCCATTTCTGTCAGGAGTTATGACATTTTAAAGAAATAATTAAAATGCTCTGTCCAGCCACTAGGGGGCAGCCAAGAGGAAGGAATTCCACACCTGTCCAGCAGAGGGCACTGACGCTGTCTAATGGCCATACCGCCTTTGCTCTGTCTGATTTCTGTAGTAGACCCACATAACGATGAAGGGGGCTAAGTGGGCAATTGCTGAGAGGGCCCAATTTGAAGGGGGCCCCACAAAAAATAATTATTAGTCTCCCTAAAAAATGTATTATAAAATGGCAGCTAAAGGACCAGCTGAAAAAAAAAAAACTGCAGGACTCTCCCCAGGTCAAAAGTGCAATATTTCTGCAGTCATGTGCTTTAAAAAAAAATGTAATCGAAAAAATAATTGCAATATTGAGAAAAAAAATTGCAATTAGCGTATTTTCCAAAATCATTCAGCTCTAAAAGATATTCATGTGGATTATGCACCTGTTCATGCAAGGGATGTGCAAAGTAACCCATTCTTCCATGTTTTTGACTTTTGGTCACCATTAATGAGAAATTGTATTCATCATTCTTGTGAAATCAAAATTGGAAAAATAAATTTAAAAATTTTCAAAATGTGAAAATATACTGGAGATTTTAAAAGTAGGATTTACTTTAGGCTCAGTTATTATGTTTTCCGGGGTTTGATTACATTAGCAAATCAAATTCACTGGTGGCTTTTAATTTGGGCCAGTTTCAGCAATGGGCCAATGGGATCAAGTGAAGTTTCCAAAAAATAACAATCATTCAGCACATCCCTGTAAACTGCCCCTTTCACACGTGGATACAAGCAGTAATAAATAAATCATTACGGCATCAGACCCAATAATAATTTCAGTCAATCACCAGCGTTTTTACCACTTTCAATTTGCTTTGTGTTTGAGCGAGAGAGAGGAGAGAGATGGCGCGATATGTTATGGTATGCTCAGAAGGCATAAAGATAGATGATCATAATTACGGAGAGGCTAAACTCCATTTTGGTCCATCGCCATCTTCACACACACACACACACACACACACACACACACACACACACACACACACACACGCGCGCGCAGAGGAGGCCATAAAGGCTTCATCTGGCGTCAACATATATATGTACATGAATATTCCCATAGACGTTGACGTGCACTTATCGCACACCTAAAGCTTGCAGCAAATCTAGTGGAAGGAGGGCCCCGGACTGTCATGGCGTCACATTATTTCTCCCGGTTCATGTGAAGTTCACAGTCGGTACGGAGTGATCATTGTCTGTCTCCCGCTATTTTCATTTTTCTCTCTTAACGGCCGCGTTGTTTTGTCAAAAATGATACCAATCGCCGAGATGGCGCTCCCGAATCTTTAAGCATTTCCCAATACTTCCCATGCGTTGTCATCTGCAGCACTGTCCCCCTGTCTGTCTGTCTGCGTCTGTGTGTCCACCCCTGTCCTCTCCCGTCCTCCATCTATCTGCTTAAATAACAGTCCTGAGGGTTCATCCCTTCCATCAGGGAATAAGCAGGTGGGGAAATGGGATTGGAGCGTGCCTGTCACCAGATGGGGACGACTTATGGCTTGTGCACACACAAATGCGATCACTCATAGGTAAATGTATTTATATATTACAGGGGGTTACCAAAACCACTTTCTGCAGACAAGCAAAAAGAACAACACACAGGCAAATATTTGTTCTCTATTCACCCAAAAAGCAGCCTAAATGTTTAAAGATCAGTTGAAGGTGAGATATCACAGAGAAATTTGTGTGTGTGTTTCTCCACTAGGGCCTATGTATTTATTATAAACCGTCTATATTTTTGGGAGGCCAAGATTCTTCAGTCTTCATCTGTACTCTGTAGTTGATGTGTAGGACGTTTCGATCTTAGTTCAAAGATCTTCCTCAGGGAGAGGAGGAATATTGTTTTGAGTTTTATTCAGACTTACATATGTGATTGTTTTGAAACTATTCTTTCCATCCTCTTCTATCGAGTAATATTTATTGCTTTTCTCCCTGCCTGTCCTAATTGTTTTAACTTGGCTTAGGACACCACTCTATTGTTCTAGACTTTATTGTCCCCGTTGGAAAAGTTGTCCTTGCTTTTGTAGGGATGGGTCCTTGCATTTGACCCATCTTTGGACCCCCCCCCCCTCCACTGAGAATTGAACAGGGGACCTTCTTGCTGTGAGACGAGAGTGCTAGCCACCAAGCCACCGCGCCGTGATATGTGCTTCTGCAGTGAACAAGCGCAGGTGAACTAGCAAAGCCACAATGCTGTTTATTTGACGGGTAGTTTGTCAGCTCACTGCCGCAGCTGGCTTCCTTTTAATAATGTTTGGCATCTGCCGTGTTCCCTGTGTTTTTAGCTATCCATTTTTATACTGTACGTCATTGTTGTGTGTTGTGCGTGTGTGTGCTGTCCATCAGGCCACACACACAAGCCTACCAAACCATTGGCTTGGTTGCTGATGATGACATATGAGTTCCTGGCCTTGGTAATGGCTGTTAAATCTCATAATTACACGCTTCTTTATTGCAATGCATAATGACCCTGCAGCACTATTGGACAATTAATTAAGATTTTCAGCCCAGGCTTTTTCAGCCTCAGATGAGGAAGTGGAATGGGCTCTAATGTTCTTGTCTTGAAGCTAGAACATTAAGGCAGGATGCCGTCTCCGGCGTCTTTTACATCTCTGTCTTTCATTTCGACTGTGTACAGTACGCCTCTTCTTTTGGGCTTTGTTGAGCCCTTTCTTGCGATGTTTGTCCTGGATGATGATAGTGGAGACATATCTCTAATCTGTGAATGGTAAATTAATCCCTCTGGAGTTTTCTTCTCTCTATGGAAAGCTATGGTGGATTAGGAAGATAGAATCAACACAGCTTCATAATCTCATACACAGACAGTGGCACAGCCCCGACAGGGAGAGACTGTTGGGTCTTCATTTAATGCCACCAGCTTTGATTCATGCATTATTGTTAGAAAGTTCAAAAATAGTAGTTGATTCTGATGGTATTTTATGGTAAATTTAGCCTCATTCTATAAGTGATTCCATATCCCACCCTTCAATCCTTGGAATATAGATTTTGGATTTTGAGAACTTGTTATAATGGGATATTGTTTTGAAGAGGTAATCCGACATAAGATCAATAGACTCTCACCACCTAGTTAATTGAACAAGCTGGGAAAATGAATTTGTCAGCAGTGAGATTGATAGATTTAAACAAAATGAAGATTGCCAGATAGAGGAGAATAACAAACACCATTCCTTTACACCAGGAATGAATTATTGCAAATATTTTATCCAGATTGTTTTGGGGTTTTTTTGGCATGAAGAATTTTTGTTTTTAACAGATGAAAACAAGTGCAAAATTATAATTATACAAACTTCATTGATCAAGAGGGCAATACAGCAAAAATACTCTCCCTTGAAATAAATAATGTTCTAGTCTGGCGCAATATCGTTAACATTATGAGGTAACCAGTGCCTTGTCAGAGGTCCGCCTTTGAATATTCACAGTGCACCTTATACCTTTTCTGCATTCATACACCTTTGTCACGTTGCACAGTATTGCACGATGCGGCTCTGCGCATATTCTCACAGTATTGTGCGTCCTCGAGGAGCTCCAGTGGGGTAATTAAAATGTAAATATTGATATTTTATTATTTGATGTCTCTTAATGTCACTCCATATGCCGTTTCCAGCGAGACATTTGGTCGCCCTCGATGACCAATCGCCCCCCGTCACCCTGGCGGCCGTGCCCCTCTCCGTAACATTTGCCACGTCTCCATTTCGTCTCTAATTAAGTGTTAAATATTTGCAGCCGTCACCACAGAAACAGCACAGATCTCCACATGGGGAATACAGTTATCCACTCCAGCTCTTCTCCTGTCTGTGCCTTTTGCGCACACAATCATCTTGGCCACAGCAATGGGAAGATTTTAAGTGTTAATCTTGCACCGCTGCTGATGGTGTCTAATGTATGCAATTAACGGTCGGCGGAGGGCTGAGAGTTTGGTAATTAGCTGGCTGTTCACACTGATTAGAGGCTACCACAGCCCTATGACTGCTCCCCTCTCCTGAGGTACAGAGGGGGGTGTGAGGGGAAAGGGGCTAAGGGGGGGAGGGTCGACACGGAAGAGATGTTCAAGACAGCGAAATGATGCGCATGTTTTGGTCCAAATGCTGCAGGTTAAAACTTATTTGTGACAGCATGGTCAAAATGATAATGTAACACAATGTCTTCAGTAAATTTCTCCATTGTGAGATCAATAAAGTATTACCTTATAGCAGTGTTTCCAAATCAGGGGTACGGGGACCACTGGGGGTACGCGAGAGGTTAGCAGGAGTTACTTGGAATAATTTCAGATAAAAAATAAGATGAAACAAATTGTATTTTTGATCATAATGGTCAAAGAAAAGGCATTTAGCTGTAAAGAGTGAGATTTTGAGAGTATTTAGCTGTCTTTTACCGGATAAATTGGAGTTTTTGTCATTCACTTTCTAACTAATCAACAAAACCATCGAAGCAGAGGATACTGAGAGCATAAATGAAAGGCCCAAGGGGTACGTGAGACAAAAAAGGTTGGGGACCACTGCCTTATATTATCTTATCTTCTTAAAATACTTCTTAAAATATTTTAGATGAAAGAGTTTCTGTAGCAAATATGACATTTTTTCTCTCTTTCCACCTCTCAAATCTTTCTTTAAACCTCCGACACATGGTAAACT
Organism: Lesueurigobius sanzi; assembly: GCA_900303255.1. Classification (NCBI taxonomy): domain Eukaryota; kingdom Metazoa; phylum Chordata; class Actinopteri; order Gobiiformes; family Gobiidae; genus Lesueurigobius; species Lesueurigobius sanzi. The sequence continues at coordinate 46,012 of OMNZ01006903.1, read as the reverse complement.
GAACTAAGGACCAATTGAGCCATATTTTTCTTTGCTATTTACTGATTCTTCCAAACGTGGATACAAATGGTGAGACACTCCTTTTTTATTCAAGTTATTGCAAACTATTATTTATGGTTTAATCACTGAAAGCACGCTAAAAGAATACCAATAGGACTTTTGCCAATTCAGCCTAGTCAGCAACATTTTGGTTATGCAAAAAATATTGAATAGTTCAGAACTTCAGACACGACTTGGTTTCTCTTGTGCTGAAGTCAAAGTGCTATTTAATTGATAACATTTACCAAAGTTTAGACTTCAGTTGTTCTCTATAACTTGTATATTAGGAGCAATCCTCTTAGCAGCCTTGTGCCTATCTCGTAGCCCCCTTTAAATTAGCTGGTTCTCCGGGTAGATTTGTTTCCATCTCGTTGCGCATCTCTGTGTAATTGGGTCAGCTGGTGAAAGTGTGTGGCTGCGCGCGGCACCGCTTGCCCGTGTTGTATGTGGTGCATTTAGAGTGTGTAGTTCGGGCTCGGCCAAAGCCATGGCGGGGGGTCCTTGTTCATTTGGGCCAGCGTCTGGCCGTATGTTGCAGAGCAGTTCGACAGCGCACACACAAAACATGTAAATATAGCCTCAGAATGTACTCAGCAAAGCACAGTGGGTACTAATGTGCACACGCTAAACAGTATGAGTGAGGTAAACAGGTGAGGCCAATGGTCAAACATAAACATGTAACAATCCCCCACAGAGCACTTTTAATGCAATCTCCATCACAGTAGGGTTAAACACTTCTTATTTTTCTTTCCGATGGATCACTGTTAGACATGTTCATTGTTCATTTATTTTTCAAACGGAAACATTCGCAGCCACAAGGGATCTACATCTTTGAAATAATGCTAAAATACTATGTAAATTACAGCCCAGAAAGAGGCCAATACATTGCAGCCTTGATACCACAAAGATTAAGAGGGAATTACCTAAATTATCCAAAATTTAAAAAATGAAATGAAATAAAACGGCTCCACATGTGTTGCCCCCTGCCCACTTGGGCCCATAGGTAGTCATGCACAACTCAGTCATCTTTCACTGGTTCCTATTTGCCCTGTAACCACAAGAAAACAAATGTGGGCCTTCTGGTCATGTGTGTCAGTGTGCGTCGGGGTAACAAGTGGGGCATGAGCGAGGCCGATCCCTGAAGAGTGTGTGTTGTGTGTTTGTTGCTGTTCATGTTTATGGAGCTGCGGAGGGCCGGTGCGCGGTCTCGGGTGTAAACGCGCAGTCAGGACTCATTTGGCAGACAAACAGGCCGCGGGGCAACTGGGGAATCGACGCCCGTGTGTTTGTCTGTGCGAGTATTCCAGCCGAACAAGAAGATCACACAGAAAGACATAAGAGGAAGCAGAAGAGGTTAGGTCCGAGTGAGTGCGCCGCGGCCTCCTTCTGTCATACCTATGTCTAAGGCACAAGTGCAAATGCTGCTATTTTAAGATTCTTGTGTTAATTACAGAGTTTAGTTAAGATTTAAATATATGTTCTGGTAAAGTCTGCAATAAATTGGGGGTGGAACAGATGGCTTGAACCAGTAAAATAACCCAGGCCTCTTCTTCTTCTTGTTCTTCCATGTTATGAAATAAACCTTGTGTCCCCGAATCGTTAAGATGTGTTGATTCCAATTCATATTTTTATACATTTTAATCATTTGAAGGTGTCCTGTAATAAGTTTTGCTTAAGTGGAGGGTTCCTAGTTCTAAATAACTGTAAAGTTTGGTTTAGGTTTAGGCCTCCATTGAACAGTGCCTTAGCCTGACTACAATCAGGCTAAGGCCAGTCACGCAAACACTATCATTTGTCAGCACACAGGACAAGATTTCTTATCAACAATGAGCAGAAAGCAAATGTAATTAGAGGCAAATAAGGAACCTTCTTTTGTCACTTGAAATAACAGGTATGAAAGAAAGGTCTCCACCCTCCCACTACCACCTCTCTCTCTCTCTTCTCCCTCTCTCTGCATCAATACCACTCTCTCTCCATCATCAGCACTAAATTCCCATTGATGTTTCTTTTCTTCTGCTGTATCGATCGCTGCATGAGAAGGAGGGGAGGGCGCATGGAAGGGAAGAAGGGAGAGATGCCGTTATCTGTTAATTAATTTGTCCTGAAGCCGGCCGCCTATTAATCAGACAGATAAGAGGCATTGGATGCTTGAATGGGGCAGACAGGCCAGTGGGGAGGGAGGGATAGAGTTTCATGTATACAACATACAAATGCACAAGGATGAATATTTCACCTGTATGCAGATGGAATTAAAGTCACATAAACGGGGTCACATTAGTTTTTTTCATTTTTATTTTCATGCATCCGGATTTTCAAACAAAGCACGCCTTTGCAGCTCGAAGATAAACCCTGCCCGGATAAGGATCATGTATCTTGATGTTAGGAGTCCACTTTTAACGTATTCAATTAATCACTGTGTTTATTAGCATTTACTTTAAGAACATTGATTTTATGTACAAATTTCAGTTTGTTGTTTTTGGTACTAATTTAATCCCAGGTTTTCTGTGGGCTTTGTCAGACAGACAGTAGTAGTAGTAGTCTTTATTTCGATGATGTACCTTATGTGGATACATACAATAACTAATAAAAATAAAACATTATAATCCGAAAAGGAGTAGGTAGAAGTACCCCTTTTTTTAAATTTTTATTTGATCGCATATGTGCAAAGTATGTCTACAAACATATACATAAAACACAAAACAAATAAACCAGCTCATCTAAGTTACTATTGAATAATATGAAGCAATTTTAGCTCCCTATTCTCGTCCCAGGCCTTAGAAAGATTTAATTTTAACAATGCCAGTGCTCATTTTCTCTTTGTGTGATGAGTGGTGACCAACCCCCTAAAGACATGGTGTGTGTGTATTTATGTGTACATGCCTGCAGAGAAGATCCCCATAATACATCACCCATACGCCGTGTTGATAATTGTATTAGGTTCAAAAAAGGACAGCACAGACTGAGAAAACTGCGATAAACATATTTTACCAATATCCTTCAACATTATGTTCCCAATTTAAACCAAGACCAAATGTGAGGTACTGGCCGTTAGCGGTTGGATGTTGGCAAGGAAAATTCACCAAGGCAAGGGTCCACATTTTTAACATTTTCTTCAGTAGCAAACAAACAAAAAGTGCAAAGTGCAACGGAGGTTTCAGGAGCAGTGTCTTCTCCAACAGCAGAACCGTGTGTGTTGGAAACGGGCGCCTTTTATCTGTCCCTACGAATTGGCCAAAACCACTAACTCCATAGGGGGTGTAAATTTAACCTCAGCTTCTTTATAAACTAATTCAAAAATCTCCAAAACACAATGAAGCATAAATCCTGATCAAAAACACCAAACTATTTACATAAATACAAAAAAAATAACTATTTACAAAAAACCCAGAAACCCATAAACCCCTAGCATGCTTCCCCTTCTTGGTCTAGCCCGGAAAAAAAAAAGTTTTTCATGTTTAACTTTATTTAATATTAATTCAGCCAAAACAAGGCATTCATATTTCAGTCTTCTCTAAACATATGCATGTGTACTGAATCTTTATTTTAAAAACATAAATCGCAAATCATATGAATCCCCTTTTAAAAAATAATCTTAAGTTACGTAACAGCAGATGAGTTTGTTTTTGTGTCACGGTGGGGTCTTGCCGTGTCTTTACAAATCGACTCGCCTGTTTCCCGTGATGTTAACAACGGTAGATAGAGGGAGTCATAACGCATTACAAACAACAATAGCCAGCAACTAAGACATAATGAGACACTTGTCATTATCCATCAATGGGCTCAAAGATAAGAGCCTCCTAATACCCATAAACCCCCTCACTCACACTTAGGCCAGCGTCTCGCGAGGAGGTGCGCGCCGCCGCAGATGTTGATGAAGCGTTATCTCCGTTCTTATCTTCCTGCCTTCCCCCCGACAGGATGATACACTGGCACACACACACACACACACACACACACAGGCTGTAGAGGGCCGCTGTGGGCTCTGACAGGTGCGCTCCCCTGCCTTATGAAGCCCACACAAACATGAACTGAGAGGCAGGTGTAAGCAGGCAGCTGTGTGCAGAGGTGTGAGCGGGCAGGTGTTCCATTAGAGCACTGAGCTGTTAATAGACCAACAGAGGAGGATGAGATAACTGTCTCCTTTGGAATATACTTATTATTAGGCAGCACTCTGTGTCACTAAAGCGTTGTGATTTGGTGATGATTGCGAATGGAATATCTGTCTCAAATAACTCGAGCTGAATGATGTAAAACGGTCCCATCTGTGATCGGCCGAGGAATTTTCCTACACAGGCAAGAAGCAGTGTTCATATTTCATAAGAAGATATTTCGTCATAGTTTTACTCACAGTAATATTTTTGCTGAATTAGACTAAAAGTAGATTAAAGTTAGTTCATGAGACTAAAACTGTGACTAAAATCTCCAGATATTTTCGTCGACTAAAAAAATAAAAATGAAAAGAAGGGACTAAAATGATCCAAACTTCAGTGACTTCAGTTTGAAAGAGCCTCGTATCATTTCAATTCACTGCCAAAGGAACAGATCTGTGTTTTGATCATGTGGAGATGCTCCATGTAACAGAGAATATTATTAAATATTTTGGAAAGCAATAATATAAATCTAAAGTTTATTCAATGTATTTCAAATTTACTCTACTAAATTTACATGGAATTTTTGAGAAGATTTTTTTGACTAAATCTTGACTAAAGTTAAATTCTATTCCAAGACTAAAACTAAATTAAAATTTGCTGCCAAAATAAAGCTTCTGATGACGGGAGTAAAACATCCTCAACTTAGTCAACCCAGTACAGTCGACAATATTTGATAATCCATCTATCTACAACAATCTATTAGAACTAAAAAATATTAAAATGGTATTGAAATGACCACAAATGAGTCATAATTTTGTTCTGAATGGAGACTGACTTATTCCAGCGAGTTTCATTCCTGGACCAGGAGTATCTGGATCTGAGGAATTAAATGACCCTAAAGGGAAAATAATGTTAAGTTGTGATATAGTGATGACTCATAGCTATACGTAGCTTGTTGTGTCATTTAGGCTTACTCTCATTAGCCTTGGGTCTATCTATAGCCTGTCCGTCCATGTGAGTAGATGTCTCCTTCTTGTTGTTCTCCTCTGCTGCTGATTGTTCCATTGGACACAACATTCATTTGTAAATTCACTGCTTTGTGATGCGACTCCTGTTGTAATTTCAGGACAAAAACAACTTGATTTTATTTGCTGTATCCGCTCAGTGTTATTACGCATCAATTGATACAAGGAAAAAACACAGGTTAACACATTTATAAGATACAAATTCCTTTTAGTAAAAAAGAAAAAAAACACACCAAGGTGAACCAGTGGCTGCGTAGATTTATCAAGTGAGATGAAACATTCCAGAGCAAACCTGACAAACAGCTGGCCAGTGTTAGACAGCCACAACAGATAAAGAAATGCCTGATCTGAGACTGGATAGGCCGGCGTTAGGAAAAGCATGAGTTTTGATGCGACAGCAGCAATTAGGCCGTGTGTTTGAGCGGTGAAGCAGCAGTGACCAGCATTGATCCATAGGGGTTGTGTCAGGGGGAGATAAGGCCTGCTTTCCCCCCTGAGAAGGACCCAGGGCGCCAGGGAGAGAGGGGGAGGAGGGAGAGGAGGGTGAGGAGTCCTCCTGTCAAGTGGAGGTTTGGAGGGTGGGCGCACGGAAAAGAAGAAATAATCAAACAGCCTCACTAAAGCTCTTTCATCATACAAACCAGAAAGAAGTTTCGGCTCTCTCCTGTTCTCAGCATTAATAGTTTCCGGTGTTGTTTTGCCAGGGTTCTCCACACTGTCTTTGGCCGACCAGATGAGTCTCCTTCAGAGTGCATGGATGGAGATCCTAATCCTGCGCGTTGTGTACCGCTCACTGTCTTTCGAAGACAAGGTAAGTCTTGTGATCTCATATTTATATTCTGATTTAGCCTGTATGCTCTGTAGTTGTGGTTCTCAACCATTTGACTTGAAGTACCACCTCAAAAAATACTATTTGTCTTTTTAAGAACCACCAGGACTAGATCAAGATCAAATTTGGACTAGACCAGGTCTAAAATCGGCTAAAATATACTGGGTGTAAACCAAGTCATAATCTGGAAGGAAAACAAATGTCAACACTGATGATACTGTTTGCCGCCTGTAGCAGTCCACGTACCACCACCAGTGTTGAGAAACATTGCTCTATTGTTAATACCAATTTCCTTTTATTCTCCTTGCTCTTCAGTTGGTGTATGCCGAGGACTACATAATGGACGAGGACCAGTCCAAACTTGCCGGTCTTTTGGATCTTAACAACGCCATTCTTCAACTGGTCAAGAAATACAAATCTATGAAGCTGGAGAAGGAGGAATTCGTCACCCTGAAAGCGATTGCCCTGGCTAACTCAGGTTTGTATTGCCTTTATGTCACTATAGGTATGTGTATGCATGTGTGTCGCTCTGTGTGTGCGAGGGGCAACAGAAGAGTTAATCCTAGGATTCTCCATACTCCTGGGACTCATTTAGGCTGCACCATCAAAGAGCTGATTTTCCTTGCGATGAAGCGGGCACACCATGCATCACATTGGACTCACTTTGACGCGCCATACTTAAGCCACACACACTTACTCCCATGGCCACACTGGTACGCCCAAGCACACACAAGTATTGGCCTCCCACTCCAAACAAAGTGGCCATCCCTGTTACAATTAGCATAGTCGCCCCTTCAGACGCCTGTTAAATAAGGTGAAATCATTAGATCCCAAAGTCCGTCAATACGGGCCCTTCTCTGATGTGTCCGGAGGCATCGACAGCTGACTGACACATGCACACGCACACACACACATGGCTTCTTCCTCCCATGACCTGTCTTTTGAACTTTGTCTTGGAAGCCGGCCAGCTCTTCAGTACTCTTTAATTACAAGGGGAGAGCTGTCAATACAATGTGTTTAAATGAGAGGACGCAACTAGGAGCACTGAATAGGGAGGGGGGGGGGGCTTTTGTTCCACATTTGCCACTGTGAACACTTGAATAAGGGTACACAGACCAGTAAAACATACAGATGCTACCAAAATTTACTGGAAAATGATTCAATAAAAAGTAGGGCCCTTTCCTTAATGCTATGCATGGGTATGTAAATGTAGATTAAATTGAATAGAATTAGAGTGAGCTGTGACATGGGCAGCTTGGACTGCTGCCCCCGTGATCCGGCAACGGATAAGCGGAAGAAGAAGTCGGATGGATAGAGTGGATTTGCACATTTGTTGGAATTTAGTAGCTGTTTATGACACGTCCAGATCACCACTTTATTGGTTTGCAAGCTGTAAAACCTTATATACACCAAAACACACTTTTTCTCATAGTTTGGCTGGTCTCACGACTTATACTCAGGTGCAACCTATATACTGTATTAAAATATATGTTTTTACTTCTTCATTGTGCAATTTTTGGCTGGTGTGACTTATACTCCAGTGCGAACTATAGTCCGGAAAATACGGTTTTGCATGGTTTCAATTTTGATTTAAAAATGGGACTGGCTTATTTTAAAAACACAAGAAAATAGAAAAGAAAAGTACCGTATTTTCTGGACTATAAGTCGCTCCAGAGTATAAGGCGCACCAGCCAAAAAATACATAATGAAGAAGAAAAAAACATATAAGTCGCACTGGACTATAAGTCGCATTTTTGGGGGGAACAAGAACAGACATTTCATCTTGAAAGGCAAGTTGTATTAATAACAATAAAATGGAGAACAACAGGCTGAATAGGTGTATGCTAACGTAACACATTGATGGTTATTCAGCTACACGAAGCAAAAACAACAAACTGAATAGGTGTCTGGTATGTTAATGTAACATATTAATTAGTATATAAGTCGCACCTGAGTATAAGTCACAGGACAAGCCAAACTATGAAAAAAAAGTGTGACTTATAGTCCGGAAAAATACGGTACTTCCTTTTTTTTTTCATTTTATGTATTTATTTCATTCAAAAGTGACATAGAATAAAATACACACCTAAACTGTTAGCAAAACGTAATGAATGAAAAGGTGCGAAGGAGAGAAGAGTAATCTCATGATATCTGCCCCTTAGTTACATTCGGTCAACAATATTACTCCATACATTCCGAAAATGTACTCCAATTATCTAATCAAAACCTAACAAAAAAAGCAATCATTAATTTCTTGTTGATTTTTTTTCTCCCTTTGCTCCGTAATCAGCAAATCAGCTTACGCACAAATAAGGAGTTCGCCCCGCCGCCCAGACGAACTGCTCTTCAAGACAACAGAATGCTGGCATTAGCATTTTGAAGGGCACTGACACTAATTAATTCACAGGATGCTAATCGTCTGCATTAATGAAGCCAAGCCTTAAGAAATGTTAGCAAACGTGCCCCACATGTAAAGCCTGCCATGGGAATCAGGAGCCATGCGGATATATCTCCATTCATTCTTTTTTTTTTTTTAGAAAAGCGTGCATTGAGAGTTACATGTTAACATTTGCTTTGACATCCTCATAGTCATTTAGGCGTGTGTTTACTCAGGAGCTGACTGAATTGGGCATTAAACAGACGGGTTTAGCTAAAATAATTCGAGATAAGATAAGACTTTATTGATCTCACAGTGGAGATGTTCACTTATTACAGGAGCAGGGGCAGAGAGTTCGATAGGAAGGATGATAGAATGAAGATCTTACTTAAAAAGAGTAATACAGTAGCTTCAAGAAGGAGGCCGAAAATATGAAGCATACCAAATTAGAGTAGAAAATGAAGTGTGGAAAGGTGGGCATGAATAGTATACTCCAATACAAGGCTCCTCAATCTAAGCCTGTAAGAGTAAAGGCCTAAACACATTATTATTATTATCGATGTCAACTAATATTGATGTTGGCTTTTTATGTGCTGAGTTTGGGCAAAAAAGAGACAATACAAAGTAAAGAAAAACAAGTTCCTATTGATCCTACGGAATTCGAACCGGAGACTGGTCTGGAGCTGCATACTGATACTTGCATTATACTCTATAGATCCAATCCTGTGTATTTGAAATAGCTGTGTGTGGAAAGTACATAAATCAATGTAGTACGTATTGTTTCGTTGTGGACATTTTCATTCACCACAAAAATGAATCCAGACATTCTTACACACAATACACACAAAAAGTATGTGATTTTTCGTAATATTTTCGTGTATATTTCTAAAATTTCAGTCCCACGCTTCTCCCCGTTTAAGCGGCTGTGCGTGTGTGTAGAAGGCTATCAATAGTTTCCTTGTGATTATTATTTAACATGCATGTAGTCATTGATCAGGGGGCATTGATCGGAGGTGGGGAGCTAAAGGCCAGCTCACATTAAGACTTGGCCTCCCTAAGGGCCGATATGGAGCATTATTATTGAGGGTCATTCTCTGCCTTTACTGCCACATCTGCCAGAACACACTCCGCCAGCCAACTCGGAGAGAGCCAGCTAATGTTTACCACACACACACACACACACTCACGCCGTCCCTCCATCACTTTCAAGTCGAGCTTTTATTCCCCTCCCACTTGTGTCTTCGCTGGTTCATTCATCACACCCACAGACGGCAGCAGAGGCCTTTCACAGAGCGTTTTCTAGATATATATATTTGAAAACACGTCTCACTGTATCATAATAGAAGTACATTCGCTATACACTAATACATACAGTATTTGTAGCATGGGTGTGTTTGGATTGTGACTGTTTTGTAAAATTACAACTTAAGTCTTATAGTGTTCAGGACTGTTTGCTTTGTTGCCACTTCTACCACATGTAAATGAGCATGCACAAACTGTACAGAGGATCAAAATGTATACAAAGACTCACTGTGTATCTAAAATATATGTAGGCATAGAGGGCAACAGAGGAGGGAAGGGGAGATCCCAATCAGGATCCCAATCAAATTACCCAGTCAGCACTAAATGTTTGGTTATAATCAGTATTATTTTAGCAACTTATGTACTGCAGTATACCAGTGGTGGAAAGTAACAAAGTAAGAAGTACAAACTATAGGTACATTTACTTTACATTTTATGATGAATACTTTTACGCTACATTTTTAAAAGTGGGTTAAAAGTACAAGTATTTTATTTTCAAAGTGACCTCTCTATGATGAACTAGTCCCAGTTTAGACTTCAGTGTTTAGTGGTTTACTCGTTTAGACCTTATTTACTGTAGATCAGGTTTAGACCTGGTTTAAACTTGGTTTAGTCCTGGTTTAGACCTGGTTTAGTCCTGGTTTAATCCTGGTTTAGTCCTGGTTTAGTCCTGGTTTAGTCCCGGTTTAGAACTGATTCAGACCTGGTTTAGTCCTGGTTTAGACCTGGTTTAGTCCTGGTTTAGTCCTGGTTTAGACCTGGTTTAGACCTGGTTTAGACCTGGTTTAGTCCTGGTTTAGACCTGGTTTAGACCTGGTTTAGAACTGATTTAGACCTGGTCTAGACCTGGTTTGAGTCAAAGGATTTAATAAGATCTTGCATACTCTTTACTCTTTACAGTGGATACTTTTGTACTTTTACTCAAGTAGAAATTTATTCTGATATTTTTACTTAAGTAAATTCTTGGTCCTGTATCTGCACTTTTACTTAAATAAGAATATTGAGTACTTCTTCCACCAATGTCTGAATCAAATTAACCCACTACTGAAACAAACACAAGGATGTGATGTTTTTACGTGAGCTCTCAGTCATCCACACATTAGTCTTTACACACTGTGCTTATGTTTGTACCTCCACAGACTCCATGCACATTGAGGACGTGGACGCCGTGCAGAAGCTCCAGGATGTGCTCCATGAGGCCCTGCAGGACTACGAGGCTTCCCAGCACCAGGAGGACCCCCGTCGGGCGGGCAAGCTGCTCATGACCCTCCCCCTGCTCCGGCAGACCTCCACCAAGGCAGTGCAGCACTTCTACAGCATCAAGCAGGATGGCAAGGTCCCGATGCACAAACTCTTCCTGGAGCTGCTGGAAGCCAAAGTGTGAAGCTGTCAGGTGGACGGAAGGACACACGGACACTGTCGCAACCAGCCGGGCTACAGTTCAAAATCACAAACTGCTTTGAATGACCTTTCGCTCTTTTACACACACATACACGCACACTGTCTGCTGATGCATCCCAGTATAAATAACATGACCCAGACCTCTAGCCCGTACCCTACACCATATTTGAGTGACTTGAATTGTTTGGAGGGAAGATGATGGACTGACATCAGCCTGTACTCACCAAGGAAGTAAGATATTTTGCTTTAGAACTTTGAATAATCTCTGAAAAGTTACTCGAACGTAACTTTGGACACGTGTTGTGGCAAGGCAGTCAATTATGCATAAGATTTTGTTAATGACAAGTGCTCAAACAAGGACACGTTTTAAAGAACAGTTTGTTTTACTTTTGTGAGATAATGAGACAGTACTAACCCCGTTTCTCAGTTTATTCCACGGAGTTTTTTAAAATCTTCAACAAGACAACAACCGAGTTTAAATTAAGATTTTGAACTATTATTGACATTTCTGATCACATGCACATTTAGAAAGAGAGAAGGAATTTACATTTGCCCAGATAAAAATGGAGGATGGCGACAAAATGTCACAGGTTACTCTCAGCTCTGAACTCAACTGCGACTGCTCTCTGACATCCCCCTTTAACAGCTATAACCTATGTCACACACATGCCAATATTTCCACTATCGTGTTTGCACCTGTTATGTGGCTGGAAATGTTTTTTCTCACAGTGAAAGCAGGAGATGTAAGTGTCATTATCATTCAAAAATGTATGGTTTGTGTAAAGACTTGGATCTCTCTCAATTGGATTTCAGTGTGCCACGATTGTCCTGATTTCGTTTTGTTGGTACAAACTTCACCAGCGTCAGTTCAGGTACCATACCATAGACATCTATTTCCGGAGTGGCTTGAAGGAAATGTGTGCTGACCAAACTGACTAAACAAGCTTTTTTTTTTGTTTCTATTGGGACCCCTACACACTAGACATGTAAATAACCATCACATTGTATATGACATATTACACAGCTTTGTTTTATTGTCTTCTTAAAAGCAAAATCAATCAGTATGTATTTCCTTTTTCTATCAGCTTGTCCACTTTATCATATATATCTGAATATAACAAGTGATAATGTGTTAACAAATCAGCAATGATCTTAGGAATTACATGCAATAGTGGTTTTTAACGGCGGGGTTTGTGCATATGCGTATGTGCCACAGTTGGGAGCAAAAGGTTGACCCTGTAAGAAGAGCTTCTCTTCCTCTTTGTGTAACTTGCCATAAGATGTTAGATAACAGTCAGTATTTATAATATCACCAGCTGGCTTATTTTAGTATTAGCAGGAATACCAAGTAAAATCAAGCAACTTCAAACGCCATGTTCACAACATCTTTAGTCATTTACGTAAATTGTTACACAGCCTATGCCATTTCTCACGGGCAAAAGTGGGGACCATTTATTGAAGGATTTAACAATTGAAAGGGGAGAACATTGTTATTTGTTGGCAATATTTCAGATGTTCTTGCACTCGTTCACTTTTGTTCACCACAAATGTGATTTGATCATTACATAGAGACAATTACTTTGACAGTTTCAGAGCCGCTGTTTCGACAGTGAACTATTACGATAGTTTTCAGCTTTAACAGGTGATGGTCTTAAAGTATTATTTATGCAACTCTCAATGCCAAGTAAGGAAGCCAAAACGTGCACTCAGACTTGTTTCAATATGAATGGCAGCGGGACACAGGCGAGGAGCAGCAGAGCTCGTGTAGTTGACTCCACATCACAGCATTGTAAGGGGTATTTTTACTCAGTGTATATTGTATAAATTATACAGATTATAACTTAAGACATTTTATTGGAAACAACATAAAAGACAAAAAAGTAATTCCGTTTTTATGTGGTTCATGTATTTTAAATAATTTTATTTTTGTCTTCTTTGGGTTGATTCCTCCCTCAGTTCTCAGACGTTGCTGTGTAGATTCTTGTAGTCCTTACTGTTTTTAACTGTGTTTCTTCTTTAGACAACACAGTAGGGTAGGCATCTTGTCCATCTTCCCTTGTCACACGCTGAACTCAAGTGGATATAAGGCTCTTTTATCAGTAAAATACCAGGAACAAATCACTCTATAACCAACCTAACCAAATGCACATTTGCGTAATTTTATGTAGAATAACCACTATTGTATATCTTTAGGTTTAAATTAGGACATTTAGGTACTTCTTCACTGTAGACGAGTCTTTTGATAAACAAGCTGTACATAACTACCCTCCATGTATCCCAGTCACAGGACTGCACCATTTATCAAGCAACCACAGAAAACCCTTTTAAATAAATGTCAAGATTTCAACTAAAGGTCCTGTTGGATTTATGTATTTTTTTTATGCTTGATGTTACTAAATTGCACTTATTTTACAAATGTGAGACTGATTACTGAGAACTAAAAAAACATGTTTTTTAAGAAAAAAAGGACTATGTACGTAGTCCAGGAATTGATTTTTACATTTGCACTTATTTGCCATTTATGAAAGGTGCTGGCCTTGTGCAATGTTTTGTATTGCAGCTTTAATTTTGTTGAACAAAGCCTTTAACCCTCAAATAATTAATATACTACTGATATTTATTACAAACAGTAGAGACTTAAGTTATTCAACTTTGATTAAAAGTCATAGTTATCATTATATCAGTTAAGGCTCATAATGGTGAATGTAACTACAGTATCCCACAGTTAAAGCAAACTGTATATGTTTTGCTGGGCCCTGCAAACGATGCTTTAAATTGGCTAATCTTTGGACAAGGAAGTCGAATCACTCTGACAGGAATTCACGCACAGTTTTATAGCCTGGTGGGAGGACCTGTTACACTTTGGGTATCATACGTTACTTGTCCACCTCTGTAACCTGTAAATCTTTTCTATGGAACTCATGCATGAAACCATATTTTAGCAAAAACGATGAAAAGACTGGGTAACCATGGCCAACAGGCAGAATCTCCAAGTCATTAGTTGTATTTAATCCAACACTTGTAACTGCCACTGTGCTGCAGACACTTCAGCAGCCAACTCAATTTTGGAAGGAAACCCATTCGGATCAAAAAGGTTATGGATGCTGACCCTTCCGAGGAGAACAGTTGTGAACAGGAGAAGACCCTGTAGTGTTATTTAAAGCTGTCTGTAGATTTTAGATGTGCTCCACATCAATGAAAAAATACAAAACAATTACCTGTATATTTTTGTGACGTGTATCATACAAGTGTGCTTCGATGATAATGTCCATTTGTGTAAATGTATTTATTTCACATTGTATATACTGTTCAATGCAAAAGAGAGACCTATGATTCTGTAACTTAAACTAATATGGGTTGAACCATTACATGTGTTACTCCAGACTATGCCTTTCAGGATTATTACAGTAGAGCAATATCAATTAAAACCAGGCTTCCAGTTTTGACACCTGTCTGTTGTCTTTTATTCCACCACTGCTATCAGAGCTGACCATGGTTTCCAAATAGAAGACACATCATTTTCTTGTCTCCGTGTTCACAGTGCCCCTTCATATAGTGGACACTTTAGAAACTTCATATACAGTAGATCCATGGAAGGTCTAGATGACATTTGATATTAGTATAAAACATGTTTCTCTTTTCTACTTGGTTCCATATTTCCACTTTACTTGGGCTGTTTCCTGGTCACCCATCCATTTGCAGATATGTTCTATTTTACTTGCTCGCCTTTTGGAGTTCATTTATTTTATTTTATCTGTGATTCATTATTATGATACGATAAAAGCTACTTGAGCATTTCAGGTGCTCAGGGGCTGTTATCGTTAACCTTGTGGAGCGTATGTAAGAGTGGCCTCCACACGATGCATCGCTAATGGCCGGCTTAACTCTCCTCCTCCACCTTCTGGCTTTGTCCATATCACTGCCTCCATCTACAGCATCATCCACCCTTTTACTATAGCTGCGCTGTGTCTGTAATCGTATCTTTAGGTTATGGATCTAGTAATGGATGCCACCCCACTTTAGTTTAGTGAGAGTTTAGTGACTCTCACTATTATGTGCCAAACAACTGTAATATAAGCAACTATTGTATTGGCAATATAGTGTCTTGAATCAGGGTTAATCTGCTTTAGGGTTATGCTTCAGCCACAAAGACAGCAAGAGTGTCCGAGGCACTACTGACTTTAAAAATCCTTTATTTCAACGGGACATCTCACCAACGGTGGAGGTCTTCATCAGGGCAAACAGATGTTTGAAAAGCATTGGTGGGATGTCCCGTTAAAATAAAGGATTTTTAAAGTCAGTAGTGCCTCGGCCCCCTTCTCTTTTGGGCAATTTAAGGGTTTTTTCTCTGCATGGATCCTTGAAGAGCACCTGACTTCTCACTAGCTTCTCAAGCGGTGCTTCACAGCTTCAGAAGGTTCCAGGTTCGACGGGCCCTTTCTGTGTGGAGTCTGCATGTTCTCCCCGTGTCTGTGTAGGGTTCCTCCGGGTGCTCCGGTTTCCTCCACCACTAAAAACATGCACAATTGGCCAGGATGAATGAAGTCTTTGTGTGAGTGAATGGTTGTGGTCGGATATGTGCAGCCATGCTTCTGTCTGTCTGCCCCAAAAAGGGCAGCTATGGAGTGAATGTAAAGTTGTTCCATGTAAGGCGTTCGTGACCATGTCTGTGAAAATAAAGCTCTTCTTGATCAAACTGGTTCCATGATGGCACATGACCATTCGGCCAGACAGAGGGTGTCCTGTTCATTATCCAATACGTTCCTATTTGCATGGGGACAAAAATTAACAACAAAATGTATTTTGGAATGACAGGTTCTCTTATTTCAAATAGATCAAAACAAAGGGATGAAATAGGAAATAAACATGTTGGAGCAGCCCTCAGGTTTCCGGCTAGCCCTCTCTAGATCTGTGACATCCTTTGAAAAGAAAGACTTTAGAATTCAGATTCATACAACATTTAAAGTGTATGCGCTTTTCTTCTAGTGGTGTCAAACGGTGCTCATCTCTGAGGACGTGCTGGTGGAGGTGCCATGATCTGAAAAGTGCTAATGTGTCACTGTGTCACGTACTTTTCAGATTCAGAGTTAGCGTCCTACACAAATCCCTGATATCCACAGTATGCACATACAGTATACTATTACTGTGTGGAATAGATGGGTAGACAATTTTACAGTACTTTGTATTTTTATTCAGCCACATCAACATTCAGATAGTATTTGTAAACCTTGTCCTATGTCCAGTGTGTGTGTGCTATCTTCAGCTTCCATGTGTCAGTGTGTGGTGCTCCCCGAGGATTCACAGACTGGTGACATGGACTGTGGTGGTAATGGCCTTTCACAGCCTCCTGCTCCCCTGACATACACACACACCCACACCCATCCTGCGCACACACAGACACACAAAGATGCACTATACGCACATTCACCATACAACAAAGCTGTGTCGCACACACCGCAGTCACCGAACAGTACTGACATGGGCACGCCGAGTGATAGTGAATTACAAACAACAGATTGTGTTCCTCTGGTTTAAAACAAGGTTAAGCTGACTCTATGTGGTAATATGGTGCTTGTTATGTGTTATGTATGAGCATGTTGTAATGGCACACTCACAAAATAACTTTTTTTCCAAGTTTTTTTTATAATTAAACTTGGAAATGACTAATACATGGGAATGTACTATTTCTGCTAAATAAAGCCCCAAGTCTGATTGGTAAATGAGAAAATGCTGCATGAGTTAAAGTGCTGATCCACTTTTGCTCATGATACTCGTTTTGCACATGAGCAGATCGACCCCCTGTATTTGACGTACAGCTGATGAACAGTATTACTGGAATAGTCCTCTAATACTACATTTAGTCATTGTGACTTAGCAGAAAGGCAAAATGTCTTAACATTGTTATGTATTATTATTAATATATATTTTGTTTCTTTTTGTATCTATTTTTTTTCTTGATGTGTCTTATTCACTTTGCTCATGCGTTTTTCAACAATACTGTATTTCTAATTTCTCTCACCCGGTGTCATCCCATTCTCCTGCTTCTCTATTACCATCCTTATCCCTTCTTCATGCAGGCCATAAAGGGGCTCTGTGCATCAGAGGCACATGCATGCTCACTGTAAGAGGGTCAGCTGTCTATTTGAACTTTGAATGTCTTAACTCGATACGATGGGCCATTTATTCTCACTCTTTCCTCTCTCTTTCACCATTGCTCCCTCTCTCCCATCCTCCCTCTTTGTCTATTACTCAGTATTTCTCTCTTAGGACAGTAAATGTTTTAACTCCCCATTCTATGGACCATTCATTAAGTTAGTGTACTTTAATAAATAGTCTGATGTGTCAGTGGCTAGTGAATTAGTGGCACTTAAAATCCACCACAAGTGGTCAACAGAGAGACAGAAGCCTGATATGTGGCAGTGCACGTGCCCCACAACACCACTTGGATATTCTTACTGGAACATGCACTCATAATCAATATACAAACAATCCACACATCATCGACGCTTGGTTTTGTATTATTATAAACAATAATTTTTAAAAAGCCAATTGGAAGCAAACTAAACTGCCAGTGGAACGGTGTGCGTTTTTGGAAGTGATTCAGAAACAGGTAGAGATTGGGCTTGTTTAATCTTTAAAGACAGTTGGTTTCACTGCAGAGCCCACAACACAGAAGGTAGTCCCCCGAATTTGCACTTATTTTTGTGAAACACAAGCTGCAGCTGATCCACTGACCTGAGAGCAGGGGCATTCCGCCAAATTTTGGGCCCTGGGTACAAACTATATTCGTGGGCCCCCTGACACATATAGGCCTATTTATAAACATACTTCAGAGGGCCCCTATAGTCCAGTGGTCAAGGCTATTCAACATTTGGTAGAGCACTGTTCTGTCCTGGGTAGGTTTGAATCCCGACAGTCTGCTCTTCACCCCTTTCAACCTGAGCTATAAACCAAAATCAAACAGTGAAAAACACAAGCAAACGTGATGTCACTGGCATCAAAATGTCCAACAGGATAAGAAGCTGTCTCGTGACCACGCCTTTCTAATCTCAATGGGACTTTTCCTGGTTAAATAAAAAAGAAGCAGACTGTCTCTTCATGTCCCCTGTCCTTAGACTGGGAAACTAAAATAATACAATTTGGATTAGTAAATAAAAAATAAAGGTTGGGGTCAACCAGCTAAAAGTTTTTGTCTACACCGTCAGTAAAGGATGATCTGTCCCCTTAATCTACAAAAATGCACTTTGTGAAAACGGTGTGACAAATACTGATTCCAGGTGGTGCAAGTTCCTGAAGGCCCCTGAGCAGTGGATCGTGATGGAGGAATTGTGAATGCGATGGCAGGTGAGACTGGATAATTATGTGTATGTGCATTGTGGAGGAGGCAGGAGGTTAATTCGATCCTATAGAAGCACAGCATGCTGGGTATTGGACAGCACAGCCCCGAGGGTGTCACTGGCCTCAACCCCAACAGGGAGCACACCGCACGCCACACACCACCATTTACAATGTAGAATATAGAATCATTGACCTAAGGGTGTATAGCCTAAACAGAGTAGAATTGTTTTTGTATCTTATTTCCGGTGAATTTCCAGGCCAAGGAGAATGACTTATAAACATGGATTAAAATACAGTATAGCATCTATATAGAGAATATCACATATAAAAAGCAAAGAAAGTAGGATGGAGGGTAAAGGACAAACATCTGCAATTTAAAATTATATTGAAATAGTACTTGCATAATACATTTATTGACAGTTTTGTGAGTTATTGAAAAAGCTGTATTTCAATTGCCAACTCCACATTGTGTTATCACATCCTAACCTTGTATTGTATTGGGTAAGCATAAACACGGCCATCATTAAAGACAATACATTTACTCATGGCACGGCTGGCACAGCACTTAACTTATTCCATTTATTTGATCAGGAGCTAATGTTGTTTATGACAGTATTGCAGCAGACCACAGGCCTTGATCCAGTGATGGTTACACACCTCTGACAATAACTGGGACTGTGGAATAAATCAGTGCAAAAAAGAAGCAACTATTCTGTGTCATATGAGCAAAGAGCTGACAAAAGGATAAGCAATGTCCTCTGACAATTTGAAAATACAGTTGTGCCTAATTTTGTCCCTCCTACACTTCATGCTTGTCCATCTAAATTACGTGGGCTGCAGCCAAACCTGCTATTGATAAAGATTAGTCACCTGACATACACACAATATCACATTAAGTATGCTGTGATTGTCACATAAAAAAAGAAAAAAGTCACATTTATATAGTGCTTTTCTACCTGCCCGACTGCTTTAGGCACTCAGTGCACCTACATCAAGGAACCACCCAGCCATCACGCTCTCATTCATACACCAGTGTACAGCGATACTGGAGGAGGAGTGTCTTGCCCAAGGACTGTACGACAGTTTACACCTACGGGATTTGAATCACTAACCCTCCGGTTACAAGACGACCCGCTCCACCATGAGCACAATGGCATGATGAAATTTCATTAAAAGGTTGTTCAGCACTGGTCCACAGGTCATCTACGGAGGGGACTGTCCCATAGTTGTGACCAGCAGCGCACTTGTGTTTAACTCATTGTATAATTTGTGCACATCTAGCCTCATTCATTAATTATGACTTCATGCATTACATAACAAGAATAAACATGATTTCATTAGTTTTCTGGATTAAATACTGAAGTAACACAGCTAATTAAGGCAACTCATTATTAACTTATGAGTAATTACTCATGATCATCAGGAATTCTTAAGATGCAGATGGATAAAGCTACCTTTGTATAGACCAAACTCATCTTTAGTTCATGAGTTCATTATGAATGTGCCTTAAACTAAAGCAACACTTTAAATACTGTGCCTTATCAAAAGTGGTATAATCTAAAATAGTTAATCAGAAAATAATGACTGTGATCCTTTAAATAAATGACAAAGATGAGTAAATATACAGGCATAATTTACAACATTGCTAAAACAACATATTCTCAAAAAGATCAATATTCGGATTATTTGACCTCTAAACGTCTTTGAACATGTTAACCTTGCTATATAAGTTAGTATTTATCAAATACAAAGATATCAAGAAAACCTTTAGAACAGAGTTGATTTCAACTGTACAAAACACCCAAAGAAGTCAATGATTTTTACTTTTTTTTGTTGTTGATTTGAGCTCTTCCTTCATATCTTTTAAGTTATCAAAAGAGTAACGCTTTGGCTTCAGGGGCACACTCACAATGAACTCATGATGAACTAATTTACTTCATACAAAGGTTTATAGTTTATAGGTCAGGCCTTTCCCCATCTGCATCTTCTGCACAAAGAATTCTTCATGATCACCATTAATTACTTAAGATTATTAATGAGTTAATTGCCTTAACTAATGGTGTAAATTCATGAGTATTTAATGAAAACTAATGAACATTAATTTATTATGAAGTCAGGCAGGAAGTCATGATGAATGAATACAGGAATTCATGCTGAAATATGCATTAATTCATGTAGTGTTTAATTTCTCACAGGTTTCGTGTTTAACACTTACAATAATAAAAAAGCAAATATCCAAGATTTCTCATACAATGTCCTTGTTTAGAAGCATATTAATGTTACAGTTTGTTTAGATGATTTTCCATCTTGAAGCACCTCACCCTCGGTCTCCTCCTCCATCCTCTCCACACCACATTATTCCTCAAGCCCCCAGCTGCCTCAACTACCTCCCTCATCTCCTCTCTGCCTAGTATTGATTAGAAGGCGAACCTCTAATCTCCTTAAGGTCATTAGGAACACTTAATTAAAACCTAGTTAGAATGCCTTTGTTCAGCCAAAGCAAATTGCAGCTGTTCAAATGCGATTAGTATGATAACATAAAAGTTGTAGACGAGGATGTGACTCTGTTTGGTACCAGTGTTTACTCCATAAAAAATTAGCTAAACCTGAACTTGGCCCAAACCAACAACCTTTACCTGATCAGTCACTTTTGCATCAACTATTCCAAAAATAACCTATGACTAATCTTCAACATATGTCATCTTCAACATGGAAATGACTGGTTAGTCTTGGACCTGGCAGAGTCAGGGGCTTGTTGGGGGTGTCCAAGTGGGAGATGACATTTGATTTGGGCACACACCACTAAGAGGGACTGAGGCAGTATTGGGTCAGAATATTGTTTTATTATGATATGAGCACAGACATCTAAGGCTTTTTCAATTCTAAATTAGATTCGTCTTGAACTTTAAAGATATGGGCTAGCCCTATTGTTACCCTTATATAAAAATATAATGATAATCGGTTTTATATAGCCTAGCAGAGTGCTTAATTTGTGAATAAATGTAGTTATAGTACTTTTGAATTGGTGTAAAGCAGGGATCACCAACTAGTAGCTCGGGAGCTACCGGTAGCTCGCCAGCCCTTAAGTAGCTCCTCAAAGGATTTCTACATTTATGCATAAGTACAATTTATATGCATACTCTTAACATGTTGAAAACACTCTCCAAATATTTTAGGAGGAACTCAATTAATTTTGTTAAATAATGTTGAAATAGCGTCTTGGTTAGAGGTGAATTGGTTAGAGGCATAAGTAGCTCACTGCCATTTTTATTACGTAAAAGTAGCTCACACCATAAGCTGGATTCCCCTGGTGTAAAGGAACAGGTCAAAACAAAACAGTTACCAGAGCACACCCATTATGCCATCTCAAATCTTTACTGGATGCTCAAAAATAGTTCTCGAATCCTTTACCTCAAACTTGAGATTTCCCACAATGGGGCATGGTCTGCACAGGTGGTCCACCAGTCTCCCTCTGAGTACAGTAACATTTTGTACCTTTATACATTTGCTGGGCTCTTGGTCCTATGCAATGGTATGCAGATATAAAACAGTTATTTTCGATTATTCATTATAATGCTAGGAAGCGGCTAGTCATGGTGGACCATGGCACTTTGTCCGCAGCGGATTGCCGTTGCCTAGGAAACGGCGGTAGCTTTTTGCGCTCCTCTCAAAGCCACTTGTTGAGCTGGACGCATCCCACGTAGTTAGTGTTAATGAAGCAGTAGCCCACGATGGCGGGGGACAGTTGTCATCTGCAAAGTCCCACACGCTAAAACGGCATACGGTTTGTTTATTTATTTTGGATTCCCAGGACTCTCCGGTGTCCTCTCGGGTATTTCTGCAATACTTTAGCTCTATCTAGCTGTTATGTGTCTGCAGCCTGGAGTGGAGTGCTGCTAGCCAGATGGCGTCTCGGGCTAATCTCCTTACGCTGCATGTTCTGAATGAAGTCGGGGAAAACTGCAACGTCAACTTCATGTGATTCTTCATTCATCGTAAACAATCGGACTAAACAGAAAAAAGTAGTTAAATCGTACCGAGAAACAACAAAAACTGGATTGATGATTTGGCGCGTGAGGAGTTAACGCTAGCTTGCTGAAAAGGTGTTTAGGTGAGAGGAGCGGCGCAACAAGTTGAAGGTTTATTGACGCTGCCCCCGTGATGGAGAGCAGGCGCGTTTCACAGGAACACAGAGACTGGTAAGTCACTCTGCCATTACAGTTCTCGTTTGTGTGCATGTATAAAGTCATTCAACAGCCTAAGTTTGCGTAGGGGATATAGGTGCATGTCATTTTCACACTTTTTAAATGTTTTTTTGTTTGTCTGTTTGTTTTTGTTCACAACGTTAAACTGAAGTGCGACAGGATGAATCGAAGCTTTGTTGTAATTGCCTGGATTTTAACAAGCATGTAGCAGTAGTAAACAAGCAGACAGGAGCCATTGCCAATGTAAAAGGGCACAATTAATTCAATATAAACGTGAATAATTAGTGGAACACT
Source organism: Lesueurigobius sanzi (assembly GCA_900303255.1). Lineage (NCBI taxonomy): Eukaryota > Metazoa > Chordata > Actinopteri > Gobiiformes > Gobiidae > Lesueurigobius > Lesueurigobius sanzi. The sequence goes on along the minus strand of OMNZ01006903.1, from coordinate 23,111 downwards.
TTGTAGCTGGGACAGCTGGATGAGAGTTTTCTTGATAGTGTAGGCACTGGAATGGCCTGCATGGCATTTCACTCTCCTCAGATTTGTCACAAGTTGGGTTTTGGAGTGAACATATCTCTCTTTCCTTTCTCTAGATTGTGAAATCCTAGCTATCATGTGGAGCTTTGGCTGAGACGGGAATGTGTGTGGGTCAGCGGCAGTGTGAGCCAGGGGCCGAGTCTAACAGAAAGCTAAGCTGGGTGCCCTCACCCTTGGGAGACTGCCCTGTAAAATGCCCCTAACCCGGGAACCATGAAACCATGACAGACTTGAGGGGCCCAAGTCCGATTCGAAGGCTCTGGAGTAAAATTCAGCTTCTTGAGAAGCCTGCATCCTCCAGGAATGTTTTTGAAACTAATCTTGAGATTCTGGAAAAATGGACCATGCAAAAAACCTTGGAGACTGCAATTACAGGATTGGACCAGGTCAATGGTCAGAGAAGGAGTGAAGAAGAGAGAACCAGAACAGTGGAAGGAAGAGAAAAACTGCTGTCAACAAACCAAATGGAGCTTGGAATAGTCAGCAAACAGACGAAGCTGGAATGCCACTGGAAAAAAGAAAGAGAAAAAACATGTATAACAATTAAAAATACTACGGAATCAGGAGGGCAGACAAAGCGTTTGACTTGCCCAAAAAACAAGGAATTTTTTGTTTACCCTAGTTTTCTTCTGGAATATATTCATAAACAAAAGGTGAAAACCAAGTGGAAAATAGTCTTACCCTGGTTTCCTCTCCTGCTGCTGATGTTGTGTTTCAGACCGTCTTTTTCACAAGTAAGTCCCTCAACAAATAATACAACATTTTCTCTTACCGAGTTGTTTCAGAATTATTATTGTGTAAATCCTGGAGAAAGTTAAAGTCTTGAATAACTTTTTACCATCAGGGACATTTTCCACAAATGGAGAACATTGCTGCTTTCAAACCTGTGTCCGTCTCTCCCGTTCACTCCACGTGTGGTTTTCCTGAGCGGAGCAGCTACTGTCAGTCAGCAACTTCACTCACCGAGCTTCAGGCGTGCTACCAGGCTTTCTGTGTCCAGGACTGTCCCTATAGGTCCTCCACTCCACCATATGCCCCTCTGCTGCTATCAGCGCACAGGTTTGAATAATCCATCTTTCAAACAACTTTGGCTGTCTCACTTTATATGTATATAAGCATGTATGCATAGATCAAATTTATGTTTTTGTAAAAATTGGATATCTAATGATCTGTTTTGAAGAAGTACAAATGATAGCAATTTCTTTTACTTTATAATCACTGGACATGCCAAATCCACACATGCGCCCTCCTAAAAACATTGTCAGGATATATGTTCTTCAAAAACCCTGACATTACCAGGAGAATGTCCTGCTGAGGGTGCATGCGTGAATTTGGCTTTTAATATTTACTGAGCAATCACCTAACCAACAAAACTTGACTTTCCCAGGGACAGCAGCTGCATTACAAAAGATGACAACGACACTCCTACTCCTGAGTCTGATGCAGGATCTACTCTATCCTTTGAGGATGGATCTACAGGATCCAATAGTGTGATATTTTGGCCTGCGAAGGGTGGATGCCTGGTGTCTCTACCTTCACAAAAACTTGGGAGTTTGGGGTCACTCACATTGGCAGTCTGGGTCAAGCCAAACACCACTGGAGAAATGTGAGTTACATTACTGTTCACTCTTTTCTCTTTCATAATGTATGTTGTTCCTATTTGATTTGGCATAGGTTTAAGTTGAAGCTGAAGTTTGCAGGCCAACACAGAAAGTGCACTGTTTTGTGATGCTTGACTGAGCTCTGTTACAGTTTTGAGTGTCTCGCCAGAAACAGTGAGAAATAAATAAACAGGACTAATCCCATGTTCTTTGCAGAGTTGATCTTGATCTAATAACAAGGAGCATCCGGGCCAGGTCTGCTCAGGTCAGGGTTGCATTGAGGCTGGAAGCTAACAACACATTGTCATGTCTCACTTAACCATGTTGTATGAGAGCGAAAGCTGATGAGAGTGTGTTAGTGCATCACGCGCAGCACCGGGACGGAGTAGAGTTACACAAACTAGTATCAGTTGACAATCTCTCTCTCACATTCACACACTAGACCCGTGTCTGCACTCACAAAGATCAGTTGACTTTGCTTTGGAACACAGTCCTCCGCAGCACTCACTATTTGGCTGTAAACGAATTACACAGGGGCTTTGATTAAGAAACACATTTTTAATGTGCTAATGGTAGCTACAGGAATGTGAAGAAACAAGCACAAAATTACAATCTTGCTATTAATCAACCAATGAATAATTTAATTATAAAGTAGCCGAAGCGCACTTGCATTGGTAAATATACTGGCCAGACATGGACACAAAACTGGAGATTGGTTTGTGACATTTATTGAGACTCACGCAATACATAGCTTGCAATGAACAAAAGAAATCTACTAAAATTTAGCTGCAATATGATATCACTGCTACTGTCTGTACCAAGTGTTCGCACAGAAGCTGGTAAGGTGGCATTTCAGTATTCTGCCCCCACAACATGGAGCAATTTACTTTAAAGGCTGGAAATTAACAGTTTTTTTCCAAACCTTAACAGATAACGTTTGGAAAAAATCCATGGTTTGTAAATGTTGTTAAATAGTCTTATGAAATTGTTGCTTGAAAAATGTCCTGAAATATTCTAAATTGTATTGACTTGTGCCGCTGTCTTGGCCAGGACTCCCTTGAAGGGGGAGAGATTAATAATCTCAATGGGACTTTCCTGGTTAAATAAAGGTTAAATAAAAATATATTAAGATATTTTCTATTTGTACCGTGTGCTAATTTCCTTCAAATTCAAAAAATTGCAAGCAGCAGTATTTAAGATTAAAATATTCTACTGTTCTTGCAGTTATTTTTGTCCATGAAGTGAGTTTCCCAGGGGATTCCGATGACAGATGAGAGTTGTTGTGTAGGTCTGGGGCTGAACATGACTCCTGTAAGGCTGAATGCGTCTGAGTGACAGAAAATATCCATCCCCACCCCCAGTTTGAATCAGTTGCTGTTGTTGCAGCCGGGCTTTTGTTGCACAAGTGATCACAGTGGCCATCAAAGAGCCAGATGAAAGGAGGTCTCTATCCTCACCTCTGTCCACTTCTCCTCGCCCTTCTGTCTGGTCTCTGTCGCGCATTCTGCGATTTCACAATGCTTTCTACACAGTGGAACAATCAAGCACCTGTTTCACAAACTCACTTTTAACTTCATAAAGAAAATACTATCACATATGCTTTTTCAACCCGGACAGACAAAAACAGACAAATTAGTTTTTTACAATGATAAGTGAATGGATGAAGTTCGGTGCTTAGACTTTGAGGTGGCATTTAAGGGAGCCTTAAGCGAAATACTTGTAGAGCCTGGACATTTGGTGAAGTGAAAGTGAAAAGAGATGAGAAGGCTGATGGTTCTGTTGCTGCGAGGGAAACAACACAGGAGCTGAAATGGCAGGAAGAAGGTGGAGAGAGTGCATTTAGATGAGGCAAAGATAGCTGACTGGATAAGATTGGGTGACAGAAGAGAAGTTTACTCCTGAATAGCAGAGATTTTACCATTTTATTATCAAATTGCAAAGTGGTTGTTTCTGAAAAAATATAACTTTGAGATGTGAGGATCTTAAGGCTCATTTATGCTCCCATTCCAGACGTAAACAGATCTGTACGTTCCAAGCGTTGTTACTGTCACTGGAATTCATTCTTCCATCCGCATGTTATGTAGCATGTTATATTGAAACCTGCCACCAGGGGGCGCTGTCACTGAAGAATATTCAAGAAAATGAGGTGACGACGTGATAGTTTATTTTTAAATTGTTAAAATCACTTCTTCAGCTCAGTTGCGTCTCTTTTTGAGCTGTGTGCAGTAGTGTCCCCAGCGGTTAGCTCATGCACTGCTCTGTTACTATGACTCCCACAGGCTTTGTTTTAAAAGAGCGAGTGACGGACGAAACGCACAGACCACGCAGGAAAAGCTCCATGCGAATGCGTTTCAAACGTAGAGCATAAATTAGCCTTTAGTCCCCTTCAAACACAAGTCAATCTAAGCCAGGTGTGACAAACATAAGGACCCGGGTCGGAGAGGATTGCATCCGGCCCGCGGCTTGTAGAGACTCAATTTCTGACCATGTCAAAAAAAAAGTAACTCTCTAGCCCATTCCTGTCAGGAGAAGAAGTAATTAAAATGCTCAGTCCAGCCGCTGGGGGGCAGCCAACATTTAAAAAAAAGGAAGTAATTCCACACCTGTCCAGCAGAGGGCACTGACACTGCCACACCGCCTTTGCTGCTCTGACTGATCCTGTCAGATTTCTGAAGCTAAGCAGGATAGGGCCTGGCCAGTACTTGGATGGGAGACCGTTGGGGAAATGTCAGGCCCCACTGGGAAACACAATGAATAAAAATAAATAAATAAACACAACATTGGATAAATAAATATAATACATTAAAATGAATACCAGCTTTAAAATTGTGAGTGTTTGCTGAGTAAAGTAATCTCAAACCGAGTACGAGTACTCTGATTTGAGTGCATACATCTTGTAGCTGGGCTAAAGTGATTATTTCCATTTACTGGAGTCATTTATCAATACTTTTAAGAGAAGTTTGATCAGAATTATACATTTAAAGTAAAGCTATTTTATTGAATATAATATTTGTAGCATGTGTAATGATGTGTTTTTGGGCCTCACTTATAGGAAATATTTATGTCCACATTGTACACACTGTTCATATCCAAACGGTACTCAGTGCCGTTGTACAGTCGAGATGCACTACCTTGTCGAGAGGAACTAACATTACCACTGCGCATGCGTCCAGCACTAGTGTACTGTACACCGGTGTTGTATTTGTATATAATAGAATGTAGATTGTTACGTATTATTTTAACTAGACTGGCCTCATGTTGCAGTAGCCTCACTACAGCTGGCGTTATAATAGATATGGTTATTTCTTTTGAGCTTGCGCTAACTTGCTAAATGTTGCTCAATATGGACATATTACCTCTTTAAAAGCTCTTCTTGAGCCCTTTTTAGTCGCTAGTGAGTGAAGGGTTTGCTTTACAGATGCATTTAGTCCCTAAGCATACACTAAGAATGGCCATTAGCAGTATAGCAGCGGGTTAGCAACATTAGCATTCTCCTCTTGCAGACGCACCACTGAAGTCAACATTTAATTTAGCACGGGTTAAATTCAACACAAACTGATTTAGGGAATGAGTCTGTAATAAAGTCAGGTCTGTGTGGAGTATTGTATTTCCACTCATGAATTCTTCAGTTTGTTGTTCTCTGTCATGCTCTGATCAGGTGTGAAGTGCGCTCAAATATGTGGAGCACTTCAAATGTTATCGGTCCCTTGGTATCGACTGTCGGGTTTTGTCCAATTTAAAAATATTGATCAAATATTTTCAAAAGTAAAGCACCTAAAGTGGAATATTTGCGTATTGTATTTATATGTCAATAGTTAATGACAAAATGTTTTTAATGCAATGTTGTGTTTGTGTTTGAATGGGAGAGGATTATTTAAAAAAGGTGCCCATACAAAAAGGGCCATAAAATACACAGATTAATATTTTTTTCTACTCACGAAGATCTCTTCATCAGCTTTTGCTCTACTCATAAATGTAATTCTTTGGGAAATTTTTCCACATCTGATTTATATTTTAAGACTATTTTAGCCAGAAGTCCCCTCTCAGTAAACCTCAAAAAATAGAAAAATTACATGGTTTCAAAATTAAAAGTCTGAGTGGAATTTTTGATGTAAAGCTTTTAGAGCCAATTAGTGAGTGTTATTCGAGTTTTTAGAGTGTATCAATAATTAATGGTAAACAATGTTTTGGTGAGTAATTTGGGAGAGGATTTTAACTCTCAAATCTTAGTGTTGTGTTGATTTATTCAAACCTGTGACGTGACAGGGCTTCACAAAGAATATTGCATCCTGTTCTTCTGTTCCACAAGCTTTTGATGAACTCGCAGTGCACACCAGATATTAAGCAACCCAATGTATGGCCACAACTCTCCTCTGTCTCGTTCTAATTCTCCTTTTTCCGACTGCGCTGGAGGTTTGTGTATTTCAAAATCAGCTGAATGATCTAATCAGTAAAGAACATGCTTAGTTCATCGTTGCTTCCAGACAATTGTCAAAAAGTGAAGTATAAAGTAAAGATGGCGACAAGGTAGCGCAGTGGTTAGTGCTCGTGCTCCACAGCTAGAAGGTCCAAGCCCGGGCCAGGACGGGGCCTTTCTGTGTGGAGTTTGCATGTTCTCCCGTGTCTGCAAAGGCTTCCTCCGGGTGCTCTCTTTTCTCTACCACTAAAAACATGTACAATAGGCAATGATGATTGATGTTTGAGTGTGAGTGCATGGTGTTGGTCTGAAGGCCCGTTGGCGCCACACTTCTGTCAGTCTGGCAGCTGCCACCTTCGTCTTTGGAGTGAATGTAAATTGTCCCATGGAAAGCGCTTTGTGACTGTGTCTGTGAAAAACCTTACTCAGTTCCAAGTCACTAGCGCAGCCCTTCCCAAACTCCAGCCAGTCGAGGCCTCCCTTATCCATCAATTCCACAGCGCCCCCAGTATAATGACATCACTCCTTTTAAAGAATACAGAATGTTTTTCCTCATTAATTTAGCAAACATTTACATTAAAAATACCAAAAAATAATAATAAATACAAATATTAGTAACTACACTGTAAAATGTTTTCTTTATCTTAACATGCTAAAATGTCTGTATAAGAATATTTTACCTTAATTTGAGAAATTCTGACTTGCCAATTAAAAAAACCCACCTGCCAATATTTTATAATATATATATTTATAATATATTTATTCCTGTTTTAGATACAATAAGATGTTTTTTTCTTGTTTTAAGAGCAACCAGACTAGTTTTACTAAACTGCTCAAACTGAGCCCTGTGGGACAATGCTTCTTTGTGATACTGGACTTCACAAAAATAAATCAAGAAATGTGAATTTTTAGATCAGGTTTTGCAGCGTATCGGCTAAATCCTTATTATAATTAAACAAATGCACATTAAGTTCATTAAAACTCAACTTTTTATAATGTGAATAATGTGTATGTCCTTTTGGAGACCCCCCTGCAGTCCCTCTGAGGACCCCCCAGGGGACCCTACTTTGGGAATCACTGCACTATCGTTTAGGTCTGAAAAAAGACAGTTGCTCTAAATGACCCACAATGGTTCCAGAGATTTAAATGACGTTTTGGGTGGTACCACCATCCAATGTTTCTCTGTCATTTCCTTGTATTTATTTTTTTTTATTTTCGACATTGATATACTTTCAATTTTTTTTTTTTTTTAAGAATGTAAAACATCTAAAATGTTCTTACTTTACTATCTGTACAGCTGGCCTAGTCACACTCATCACATGTGCAGCAATACAGATACTCTGTTTCTCATGCACACATCCATAAGTGATTTATAGGCTGAGCTGTTCTGGGTTCATAAAAGCCATGATTTCCCATAAAATGTCAGTGATGGTGGTTAATATGAGGCGTGCAGCGTGCATGTATGTCTGCAGCACAAAGCCAGCAGTCATGTAAAATATAGATATTCCATGTGTAAATGTCAAAAAGAGAGACTGCCTGTTGTGGCTCCTGACACTGTGACTCTTATTGTGACTTCAGTCAGGCTTATTAAGTGAGGCTCATGTCATGTGCATTCCCTTCGTACAACACAACACAACAGTATGTTAAAAAAGCTGAGTGGGAGACGTTTACATTTGATGATGAAACATGTCAATCCACAAAAAATCCCAAATCATTTTTGTGCCAGACCAGACCACAAAGGGGATAAACCCGTTCCATACACAATAATTATGCAAATAAATGCTCGACAGGGGTACTCATTTTACACTAGTAAATGTATGACCAAAAAATGACAAAATTTTTGTCTAATCATGCAGTATTGCCTGTTGTGTGTGCACTATGGTCTAAGGTTTTCCTTTTCTGTGTGTTGTATAGGATGTTACTGGAGATGAGCTCAGAGGGAAGCCTTGCATTAGCAGTGACAATATCTGAAGAAGCAGTCTCTCTGCGGTATGGGGCGAGCAGCGGTCAGACCCCTCTGATGGTCAGCTTCAGCACCAGTGGCATACTTACACCTTTGAAGTGGACACACCTGGTTCTACAGGTAAAAATAAAAGATCTTACAATCTAGGGCAGTAATGGCATACAGCAGGTCATCACAACTGCATGGCCATACAGCTTTGTTTGGTTCCACTTGGGATTACTCTTTCTCTTTTGTGCCCTTTGATTCAATAACACTAATAAGCTCAACGATTTGGGAAATATATTTGACATATGATTGTGTGATTGTGGTTAGATTTTCCAATTTATTTTTTAAAATCAAGTTTCAGATGTGAGAAAACTGAAATATGGACTTCTATCACAAAAATTTAAGGTAGCGCTTAGAATACGGCCCTGTAACTACTGGTAGCTACTAGGTTAGGTAGTTAACCCTAACCCCTTTACTAGGGTAATTACCTAGTAGTTAGTAATTACCTAGTAGTTCCCAGTTGTTACCGGGCCGTATTCTAAAGTGTAACCAATTTTAACCTCATGCACCTCCAACGGTGAGGTCCAGTGGCAGATCAGTTACTCAGCAACACATTATATTTAATATAATAAACTCGTTCATAAACTAAATTTTAGGCCTAGAATTTCAATCATTGTAATCAGAGAGGGAGCTATCATACACCCAGCTTTATACAGCTGGAGGTATGGGAGAAAAAAAAATGATGAATGAAAAGCATCTGTAATTTGGTGACTTGATTGAAAAAAAAAGTAATATTTGCTGCTGTTCTACTCAGACTGGGACATTTTAATTATTCATGTATTCTTTTCCTATTATCCTTTATCTCTACTATTATTTTAGTGCTGGAGTGTGTATGGGGCCCTGCCCTCAGAGTCACCTCCTCTGATTCGCCCCTGGCCTGCAGCACTCGTCCAGGGCCTGCAGCCTGACTGGTCTGTGCAGAGGAAGCACTTGACTCTAGGCTACACTGCACACAGTTTTCAAGCTATAGTCAGAAACCTCTGATCTTTTATGTTGCATGTACATCATTTGTGATAGAAAATGCCTTTGGGGTAATGCCTTTGTGTATTTCCGCTTCACATCATATGCTTTGTTAAAGCTCATCTTTTATAAATTCCAAATATTGATTTTTTTAATTTTTGATGAGGCTTCATCAATAAAAAGTGACCAGAAAAATGAGAAGCACAGAAACTGTTCCCAGTTCCACGATCTGCCTGACACCTGTGCCTGACTTTGCCTAATGAGCACCTCATAGACGCCGCTTTGACAAGGAGATCTAGAGGGATGCAGACTCTCACCAAAGTACTTTAGAAGGAGGGGAAAGTCCGTAGCACTACCGTCTGGTTCACAATGACGTGGGAAAAATGTAATAAATGCAATCCATCAAATGTACGCAATGAGACAAAGAGCCGCATTCTCATCGGCTCTTGGTCGATGAGATAGATGCTGAGAGACACTTATTTTATTTGATCAGTATTAGCTTTTTAAATTTAGTTTATTATCCTATTCCAGTAGTATTACTACTGTTTACAAACCTTTTTTCTTCTTGATTTCACATTTCCTGACTTTTTGTGAGATCAATAAAGAACTATCTTATCTTATCTACTAACCAAATACTAGAAACATACATATTGGAACATGTTTGTAGTTGTCTAATTTATACTATATCAATAGTAAGTTTGATACATACCCAGATAACGTTATAAACGTACCTAAATAAGTACAGCCTTTTTATTTGCAAATAGCAATTAATATCTAGTTTAAGCCATTTAAATAAATACCAGTAATATAGTATTTTATTCAGCCGTTATACATACTGTATCTTGGCACAGCATCCCAGAACATGTCACCAGTCATGTGTCAGTTTGTCAAAACAACAAAAAAGACAGTCAAAGGGAATATATGTTTCCAAGTGCCCGGAGCACTTCACACACACAAACATGGTGCCAAGAGCAAGGTGCTGTAGGGATGCGGCTGCTCCCTAGGTACTTGTCCTATCTGATTATGGTAACGACGGAGAGAACAGTGGAGGAAGTGCTCGCCTGGGGGAGAGAGGAGCTTTGAGCAGGGGAGCTGTGTGCACTCAAGTAATAGTTAGCAGGTCACTAACCAACCACCAGATGCTGAATATTTGGTAATTGATAGCTTAATGCCCAACTCGAGCTAATGCTAAGACATTTTGTAAGTGGTTGAAGTGCTCTTTGATCTTGTATTTTCGGTCATTTGTGCCTTTAAGTGGTATGGGCGAAAGGTGATAGCAAGGCACACTTATCTTGACATTTAAACTGACCAGTATGCTGCGCGCTACACTGGTTTGCCTTTTAGTAAAGATTTAGATTTAGTCTCGATATGAGAAGAGCATCAACGATTTTAAATGCCTTTGCTGAATCAGAAAGCATCTACCGGAAATTTGTTTTGTTTCATTGTGTTGTGAGTAATCCAGCATATACACCCACTATCAAATTAAAAGGATCAAGTCTTTTTGAACTATATACTGGCTTCCCTCAACATGAAAACTGTATGCACAACAGGACTTGTTTACCACTTTATTTTAATCTTTTTCTCATTATTGTCTGATTGTAAGCACGTGTCTGTTTATATATAAGTTAACTTTCTGCGTGTTTCATAGGCGAGTGTGTGGATTGTGTGTGAAGGTGAAGCAAGGTTGTTATGTCAGGCTGAAGCGCGCACCTCTATGCTACCCTCTGCCCGCTGGTACAGGGGCCAAAAGGCCATGAGACTGGCATCAATTACACAGTCAAAAGGCAAGGGAGCTGCTTCTTTAGGTAAAACTGTATATTTTACAGTTATAGTTGTAGTGTCCGGAGAGACAGTGATTGATCAGGGGATTATTGGTGCAAACTGTTATCTCCCTGCGCAAGACACTTACAAATAACTGTCAAAGTAATGTACAGTATATACTCAATAAAAATCCACAAAATTAGCATTTGACTGGTGGTTTTGGTTCTGAGACAAAAATGAAACTGAGAAAAAAACATAAAAAATACAAACTTAGTATACAATCAGCAGAGTGACAATATTTCTTGGTATTTTCAAATGATATAGGAGCAAAAATAAAAGCCTTTCTGGTTAGGATCATCAGGAATAGACAGTCTGCTACTGTAACGCCATGATGGATGTATTTTCGCTGCTTCTATTTTCTTTACCGTATGTCATGTTTTACCATATTTTGAAACTGATTTTCTTTCTCCTTTGTAGGATTTCTATAGCTTTTTGTGTTTAGAAAAAAATTGTCCTGGAGACTTATGGTCCCTTTTAGCTATTTCACGGAGACAATTCCCCCTTGCATCCTTCTATGGCTCATCTATCTCTCCCTCTGTGCCTCCTATTTCATTGTCTCCTCCTCCTCTTTCTTTGTACTCCCCCCTTTCCCCCTCTCTCTTATTCTCTCCCCTTCTTTGTCTCCCGTGGGACAATTTTCTTTTCTTAAATAAACTGTCATAGCTAGTGTTAAAATATGGGCCTAACACGAGGCGAGCGCGGCAAGGCGAAGGCACGGGGCCTTGGGCTGGTATAAAACATGGATAATATGCTGTGAGAGGTAATTGTATCTTTTAGCACTGAGATGAGTAGAACAAATGTGTCTCCCCTCCATCCTCTCTCTCTCTCTTTGTGTCTTCTCTCTCTCCTTCTTTTTCACAGACGTGTTAATGTGTAAGAGGGAATATCAGTTGTACGCAAACAGTTTACAGTGAGTAAGGGAAGTATGAGCCACTAAAGAGGATGGGCTAGACAGAGGGGGTGAATAACAAGAAGCGAAAGAGTGGTAACATAAGACAAGATGAAAGGGAGAAAGAGGTGACAGCAGGTCCCACAAAGTGAAAAGATGAACTTCATGAATTTAGATTACAATGTTAAGTCGCCCGCTCCACGTCTTTATGTCACATGTATGAAATATGATTGGCCTTTCGCAAAATGGAACGATCCAGTTTTACCCATGTAATCAGTATATGTGGTGTATGGGCAGCTATTGACCTTGCTAAGACAAGCACACAGCGTATTTCAGCTCTCTTTCTTCCTGGTAACAGTAATAAATGATTCCTGGAACAGCCAGGGTCATTTAGTTAAGCATGAGTAGTATACAGTATGGGGCAATTGTGATGTAAGCTAATTCTGGCAATTTTTTAAAATGTGTGCCCCCTTTAACTTTTAGCATTGAATAAAAACAGGTATGAGTTTAAAAGAGGCATTGTGGTCCACTTGGGGTACTGAGCCATACCTTGGCACGAATGTGAAAATGGAGAAGAGCTTTAGTCCAAATGCCAGTCTCCAGATCACTAAAAGCTTTCCACACTGGATTTCACTGGGCTTTTAGGAAGGCTTAGGGGGTTACACTGCCAAAGAGGTGGCTTCTGTGTAGGAAAAAGCATTTACTCACAACATCAAAACCTTTCTAATTACAGGTAATTATAATAAATAAAGTACAAATATAATTGATAATGCTAAAACATGATATTACACAATAACATCATGGGAGGGAAGGAATTGCACTGAACACACTGGAACTTGTATATGAACTCCCCTTTTTTAGGATTTACTTACTCTATATTTGAACAAATATTAAAATGACCACTCTTCCACATTGATATATTAGTGAATTTAAGATTTTTCTCAATGATTAAAAAGTTTTTTTGGTCCAAGTGGTTCAGAGAAGCAGAAGAAAGGAGTGGCCTATCTGGATGGACGGCAAAGGGAGAAAAGGAGGGAAAGTGTTTGTGAAAGATAACAAAGGGGAGGTGGTTGTGTTTGAGCGAGGCGCGTGGCAGCAGAGGAGGATGAAGTGCTTCAGGATTCATTTACATCAGGGCTGACAACTGCTTCACATCTCCCTGAGAGCCACACAGCTGTGACTCACAGACTCCTAAAGAGGGGCCTTCTCTCTTCTTTCCGCACCCACTCTCTGACTCTCTCTCCTTCTATGCCGTTGTCTCTCCTTCTTCCTCCCTCGTACGCTCTCCTGTACTCGCTCTTGTGCTCTCATGCGCTTGCCAGTCTTCAATCAGCCATCATAAAAGTGTCTGTCTGGGCGTCTTAACTATCCTCTGAGAGGCAGACACTTGTCTGTGCTTCCTTCATCCCCTAAAGGCGTTTTGGACTTGGACTTATTTCCCTCCTCACACCTTTTCAACTTCTCTCAAGAGCTGACAACAAGTGAGTGCGACAGGGCAAGATAAACATGAGGGAAGGAGACAGGAGGAGAGATGAGTGGGGAAGTCATGGATGAAGCAAAAAGCCAGCCGGAAAAATATAATAAAATATAAAGAGTAACCAAATGACAAAAGACAGAAAAGTAAGAACCAAAAAAAAGAAATGAAGTAAATGACCTTGCAAGTGAGAGAAAGGACGAAGTGAGAAGGAGCAGAGCAGAGTGAAGCTGGAGAGGAGGGGCTTTGGTCTGACAGAGGCGTGCACGTTTATCAGTGGTCCCACAGTGAGCTCCCCCAAGGAAGGATTTGGAGATGGGCTACAGAGAGGGGCATGGGGCACATTGAAGTTTTTGGGAAGCCCCTCTTATGGAAGTATCTCCCTTTTCCCTCAGGTTTGATGTAAAAGCAGAGTGGCCCAGCTTTGACGCTGTTTTCTGCTGTGCAGTTTTTAATATTCATGCGGCAGATCTGGAAGGGGGAGAGAAAAAGAGTGGAGAGGAGATTTTTGGTCAAACAGAAAGCTAATTTGCGACTGAGGCAGTTTAGCCTGAGGCTCTTTCTGCTACTAGGGAAATGAGCTGGAAGATTAGCTGTATGTATAATTCACACACTTGCCTCTGTTCTCCACACACACAACACTGACACACAGGTCCCACATCCAAAACACATGGCCATCGCAAACACATAACTGCAGTCTGTGCACATGCACAAACCAGCTGTCACATGGATGCACATTACAGTTAAGATGTATGCCTTTCTTGGTAAAGTATACCTGACTTATCTTGCTTTATGTATGCCTAAATCTAAATGTAAAATTATGTAATATTTATGTTTTTTTTTTTTTTTTTAATCAATTTCATTTTTAGATTCATGAAAGACGTGTGAGTCTTTTCCTGGATGGTCTGCAGGAGGATGGGACACCTTTTCAGACAGTGACTCTGTCCAACAGGATCCCTGATACCATCGAGGGCGGCCCCATGTGGGTGGGCCTCAGCTCCAATGGTAAAAATAAAATATTTATTTGTATGAAATTATAGAAATAAAGAAGTAGAAAACCTGTACATGGACATAAAATACATACAATATAATATCATTATTGATCATAATCATGATTGTATTTAAAAAGTCATCTTTATCTATTTCACATTTATTTAGCACGCTGCCTCAATCCCCATTCAGCTACACCTTTGTGATTGATTGGTGGGGTCTGTGAGCCGTCTCAGAGTCAATAGAAGAGAAATTGAGAGAAAAATGATATCCGTTCATCTCCCGGGTGATAAACGAGTGTTTTTCTTCTCGTTTATCAGACATTGATCCTTAGTTCACGGCAGGTAGCATCTGATCAGCTGAAGATCACATCAGAAGTGCTGATCGATACATGTGATTGGCTCAGGGGAGGCGGAGTGTGTGGATTTATGTGTGTGTGTGTGTGAGTGTGTGTGTGCGTGTGTGTGTGTGTGAGTGTGTGTGGATGGGTGGGCGGTTGTTGAATCTAGAGGTTGTGTCTGCAATTTTGATCAGTGGATTGATTATGCAAATGCTAATCAGATGTATTGATCAACAACTAAGTCTGTTTGGGAGAACACCCTGTTAACTGAAAACTGTGTGTCTGTTTGAACGAGAAGGTGTTGACAAAACAGTAATAATTAACTTTGTATTCTGGGAAATCCAGTACATGGCGCGGTTGTAATATTGTTCAGCACAATTGCATTTCTGTAAAAAGGGATATTGACAGTTTACATGTTGTAGTGTTTCGCTTTTGGGCAAAAAAAGAATGGGAGACAACTTGAGCCAGCAGTGAGTGACTGAAATTGACAGAGACCTACACTGTGAAGAGAGAATTAAAGCTTTACCTTGCATCATCCCAGTAACAATAGAGGGAGTGCTTTTCAAAGGAAAGCATAATCCCATTTCCACACGCTAAAGGAATCCAGTGCCAAAGCCTAAAGCTGTGCAGCCACACACTACTCTAACACACTTGGATCCTCTAAGTCTCTCTGTTTTACACTCATACGGCCCCACCTCACCCCCAGCACTGCGCACATGATCACAACAGTTCAGTTTAGTTAGAATTTGCCAGACGGTGCCAGGCCTCCCTTTGAAGCATGCAAATACACACTCTAAAGTAAAAACGAATGGACGAACAAACAACATATAATGTGTTTCACAAGACAGTTATGGCTTTGGTTCTGTCGATGCTTGAAGACATTATCCACCTTCTAAGACTTGCAGCCGAACTAGATTGAAGTTTACTGGACACTGAAATCCAGATTGTTTTGGGCCCAAATCACTCGCTGTTGTTTTGATGCAAGTTCTAACACAGTTTTTTAAGCCTATGGAGATATGTCGGATTTTTAAACATTTTAAAGCTTTCTGGTTTGTATATTTTTTTCAGTCTGGCTGGAACACTGTGCTCTATAGAATTTCGGTTTTGTTATTAAAATGCATGCTGTATGTGAGTGAGTGAGTGATTGGTGGTGGTCGGAAGGTGTGTTGGCACAGATTGGTGCTGCCAGTCAGTCTACCCCAGGGACAGCTCTCAATCAATCAATCAAACTTCATTTATAAAGCGCTTTTCATACAATTGTGACACAAAGCGCTTTACAGACTGAAACAGATTAAAACCGCATTGTCGTTGTCCCCTCCACTCACAAACCCAAGCTGTGGCTGTATGTAACTTACCAACACAGAGGTTACAATGTGTACCTTGTGACGTAGTTAAATGTTGGAGAAATATTATTTTAATATTCTCAGCCATACAGGAGTTGTCCATCGTAGTTCTTCAGTCTTCATCTATTCTCATCTGTAGTTGAAGTGTAGGACGTTTCGATCTTAGTCCAAAGACCTTCCTCAGCGAATAAAGACTTAAACATGCTCAAGGGTCTCTTATGAGCAAACCAGAAGGAGGAGTTAACCTCTATGTCCCTCCTCTCTTGGTACTAAAGATACTAAAGGTTGGGAAACATCTTAGCCTATTCATACTTAATCGGGTATGAATAGGCTAAGATGTTTTCCAACCTTTAGTTCCAAGAGAGGAGGGACTTAGAGGTTAACTCCTCCTTCTGGTTTGCTGAGGAAGATCGATCGAAACGTCCTACACTTCAACTACAGAGTACAGATGAAGACTGAAGAATCTTGGCCTGCAATTATTTATATTGTTTATATTGTACTGTACTGATGGCTGGGCTTCTTGTGTGTGTGAAGGAATGTCGTATCTGATCTCACGGTAAATCAAATCTACCTACGGGTACAAATAAAGTAACCTTGAACCTTATTTAAAGTGTTTGTCAAAAAAATATAGCTCGTCAAAATGAGTTTACTGTATGTTCCCTTGGTGCAATGGGAACATACTTACATTAATGTCAAATCATCCATATTAATGAGGTTTTTCCCAAATTGCGGTAAAACAAATCATAATTGTTCAGCAGTGTGACTCTTGAAGCCTTGTCGATCTGTATTGGGAAGCGATGTAGACTCAGAAAGAGACATAGGATTGGCTATTTGTCAGAGCCTTGAGCAGCTGTAGGTAGCCTCACTTAGCAGGTACACTGGACTGATAAGATAATCTTCTAAATAGTCTGAAATCCTCTCAGACACCGCCTTCAGTACAAACCCATTAACACATTCTTTATGGTCTTTCTCGTCTCTTTTCTTCTCTCCAGGGTCCAATCAGTTCATTGGACACATGCAAGACTTTAGATTTTATCCTGCTACTCTGACCAACAGGTGAGCTGAAAAGACTCAAAAGGGCACAATTAGAAAGAAGAAGAAAGCAAATGTATAATGGTGGTAGTGTAACATAATAAATGGAATAACGCTAATACAGTATAATGGTAAACATACGGCTTCCACTTAAGTCAAAGATTTTTTTTTTCTGATTTAAACAGAGAAATAGCAGAGTTGTATTCAGGTATGCTGCCTAACCTCCATACACAATCAGAGTGCCGCTGCCCACCCAGGCATCCCAGAGTCCACCCTTTAGTGGAGAGGTAAAGTCATGTCACTTCTAACCAGCACAACTGTCTTTCCTGCTGTTACTGTTAATGGTCCTTGATTACCAGATACTGTATTCCCAATGGTGTTGAGGACACTACAAATGACAGAGCTGTAAGACTCAATGAGAAAGCTCACCCACTCAGTTATTTGAATGATCACAACATGGGCACCACTTGGATCTCCAAAAATATGAGTACACAGGAATTGGAAGAGGGAGTCACTATTTCTGTCAATATTCTGAATGGACAGTACCAGGTAAGAGGGATTTTCAAATTGGAATAAGACATTGCTATCTGCAAATGGTTATTTATTTTACATTTGTATATTATATGTATATCTATTTATCTATTCCACAGGTTTTCTATGTCATAATTCAATTCGGGAATCTTTTACCTGAAGCAATAGTTGTTCAAAGACGCTATATTGATGTAGAGAAGTCACACACAGCAGAGCAGCCCTGGTCGGACTGGCAGTATATGGCCAGAAATTGCAGTGTGTTTCACATGGACAATAATGGACCCTTACTTGAATCTGACTCAGTCAACTGTTTGAAATTACCCAGGTAAACGTATGACTGTACGTAAGATGTTTCATCATTTCAGTGACTTATCTTATTATTTAGTTTTCTCCAGAAAAGCTGTGTGGTGGCTAGAGCGTTTCTAGCAACTTCTGGAATTAGTCAGGGCACAACTGTTTTTTATTTTTTATTTACTTTATTTTGGCAACATTCTAAAGATACTGTACGTCTTAAGATTAGTGCTGTCAAAAATATTACGCTATTATCGCGTTAACTCAAACCAATTTTAACGGCGTAATCTTTTTTATCGCACGATTAAAGCCGCCCATGCATCACCCGCACCGCCGAAGACTTTAGCGTATATCTCCGCAAGTAAATGTCGTAGAGACTTACTGTTTTTTGCGTTGCGAAGAAGAGGGTTTGTGTTGAAAATGTGTCTCAAAAAGTGCTATATTAGCATTGGCTAAAACTGCTGACTGCACTTTACACAATCGCCCAGGGATTCAACTTTTTTAATTTTTTTAATCAAAAATGCAAATATATGGATAATAAACGCAGATTGAACATAGAAGGTCAGGTGGTTACAGAAATATACCACTACACCTTGTTTTCAATCAAAAACATTTGCACAAAGCAAACTTTTCCATGTTGATTATAGTATTAAAATGATAATTCAAGGGAATTTAGAATAGATAAAAATGTGTGATTAATTTGTGATTAATCACAAGTTAACTATGACATTCATGAGAATAATCAAGATTAAATATTTTAATCATTTGACAGGACTACTTAAGATACAATTGGATAGAGTGTAAACTTGTCACAATATGTTGCACATGGCCCATACCTGTAGAATTAACTAGATAAGACACACAATCATTAATAATTAAGCTATTTCCGGAGAGAGCAGCTATGAATGGTTATGACTTCAATGACTAATTCTCAAACAAAAAATGTTTTTCAGCGCGGTGCCATATTCAGGTGGAAACGTCACTTTCAGCCTTCTGACTTCAGAACCAAACCTGAGACCTGGTTACAATGACTTCTACAACACCCCTGCCCTTCAGAAAATGGTGTATGCCACACAGGTCAGAATACATCTGAGTGGACAACACCTCACCACAGAAACTAGAGTGAACCACGGACACCGATACTACGCAGTCAAGGAGATCACTATTAGTGGAAGGTACACATGTTCTACTCACAACTCATGTACATGTTTCCTGTGAAAATATCATTTGACACAAGTTTCAGCAGAGCTTGTCAAAGTTATTGAGCACATCTGCCCATTAGACTGACAATGTTTTTATAACTGTAGTAATTATAGGATTATGCATAAGGCAATCATCTCTAACTCTCACGTACCCCCCTAAGCTGTTTTAATTAGCAGCTTGTTGTAGTGAAGTGGCATAAACAAAGATTTAGAGCTTCTGAAATCTCACTCAGCTTCTGTAAACCCTCCCCCACCCCATTCACA
This sequence comes from Lesueurigobius sanzi, assembly GCA_900303255.1. Classification (NCBI taxonomy): domain Eukaryota; kingdom Metazoa; phylum Chordata; class Actinopteri; order Gobiiformes; family Gobiidae; genus Lesueurigobius; species Lesueurigobius sanzi. Next base: position 3,870 of record OMNZ01006903.1, on the reverse strand, counting down.
CATGTTCCACTTGTCCCCTTATTCTTTAGAGATACAAAAGCTCCGTCTTGGCATCGTCATACTCATTTGGAACTTGAGCTGTCTGCATTCATAAGCTCAGCTGTTTGGCAGGATGTTGTTGCATCATTGGTAATTTATACTGTATATCAATCAGTACAGTAGCACAACCATGCGCTATCCCCACTTGTTTGATAAGTAGACAGACACATAGACAATTTGGTGGAAAGGTAGGTAGATACTGCTGTAATGTTTTGGTGGAACTAATGCTACTACATTCCAGTCCCTACGTAGTCCAAGATTCTTCAATCTTCATCTGTACTCTGTAGTTGAAGGACGTTTCGATCTTAGTCCAAAGATTTTCCTCAACGAATAAAGATTTAAACACGCTCGTGGGTCTCTTAAGAGCAAACCAGAAGGAGGAGTTAACCTCTAAGTCCCTCCTCTCTTGGTACTAATAGTTGGAAAACATCTTAGCCTATTTAGCCAACTTACCTACTTAGCGAACCTTTAGTACCAAGAGAGGAGGGACTTAGAGGTTAACTCCTCCTTCTGGTTTTCTCTTAAGAGACCCACAAGCGTGTTTAAGTCTTTATTCGCTGAGTAAGATCTTTGGACTAAGATCGAAATGTTGGACTTTGGACTAAGATCGAAACGTCCTACACTTCAACTACAGAGGACAGATGAAGACTGAAGAATCTTGGTCTACGGTGGACAACTCCGGTACGACTGAGAACCTACAAAGATGTATTCCAGTTTTCAAATTTCAATTTTAACTCAAACTCCTCTCTGGGACTGGGCTGGTCCCAGAGATGCCCCAGAGAAGACTTTGGACTCATTGAAGGTATGGAACGTTAGGATCCTGCTGGAAGAGCTAAAGGAAATCTGTAAAATGGCTGGAGGAAGTGTGCACGGATAGGGAAGTCTGGGAATCTTTGCAACCTGGCCACGGATAAAAGTGGAAGACTTCATAGCTTAAATCATTTGTAGTTGTCTCACTGTCTGTACATTTTATGACCTGACAACTGGAACACAGTAACTCGGACAAAACATCTTTCCCAGAGTTCTGACCTTCGAGGACAAATAGAACGCAGCATTTTTCCTCACCAAGAGAAATGTTTCTAAGGTTTAGGTTTACAGTGTTAACGTCATTAACTCAGATGACTTTACAACCACAAACCCTCAAGCTGACCTCAAATGACAGGCCAGCAGTGCACTGTTGTGCTCCCAGTGTTGAATGTGCTTTGTGTAAAATACTAGTTATTTTAAATCTTTGTTCATTTTGATTTTGTTGATCTCCCAACATTAACACTGTGTGGCATAAGGAGGCCATGAAGTTACATAAAAGAAAAGTGAATATGAGAATAAATAATTAAATTTGTGTCATGCTGTATGTGTGTAAATCTGTGTGGTCAAATGAGAAAGGAGGCAGACAGAGCTGTCCACTACCTGCTATGGGGCTGCTGTAATTCTTTAGATGGCATTTATAAATGTTGAATGCAGACATCCTAATGGCTCTATTGCTGCTGCATGATTCTGGAGGGGAAATGATGGAAGCAGAAATTCTGTGTATATGCCTTCTTATCACTTCTCTGATTTATCATTTAATAGATAATTTAGTTAAATGTGTGTTTCTTGTGCAGATGTGAGTGCCATGGCCATGCAGATCACTGTGATACAAGTGTGACTCCCTATCGCTGCTCATGTCTCCCTGAGAGCCATACAGAGGGCAACAATGTGAGTAAAAGTAAACAGATCATAATTTATACTTACTTGAATCATTTTTGTTCAATATTACATATCTTTTTTTTTCATGACAAAACCAGCTTTGTAATCTTGCATCACACAGACCAATGAATTCTCTTCAATTCAGTATATTGTCTTGCTCTGTTCTACAATAGAGCTTTGGAACTGACAGCACAGTGCAATGCATTTTGGGGATTTTGCCACCATTTTTCAGGACCACAAAACAATGAAAACACAGCCCATTTTCAATATTATTCCCTCGTAGAT
>OMNZ01006878.1:10493-22005 GCA_900303255.1 Lesueurigobius sanzi | reverse complement strand
TATATATATATATATATATATATATATATATATATATATATATATATATATATATATATATATATATATATATATATATATACATACATATAGAATAGATATTAACTAACTACAGTATGAGGCTTATTTCACACAAAAAGGTTCTTTCCAAAATGCCAATTAACTAAACCTACTTAACATGTCTCTATTTCATACGCTCTGTGATCTTTACTCCCTGCTAATAACCACACAGTAAAGTCTGTATTTATGTTATTAACCAGTTATGCTCGCGCCGCACGTCGTGCGTGATGACGTCAGTGGGCAGAGGGCGTGCCTGGGAGCTACGGGAGGACGTATGTGTCAGGGCTGTGCGTGTAGCGCACAGTAGTGTGAACTCCCAACACTTCTCCCCCATGATTCTCCCCACGTAAGTACAAAATACACTTGACTTCATAATCATTTTTTGTTTCAGTCAGCTTGTGCTCATATGTGAAATGCGTGAAGTTTCAGTGGAGTGAGAGGCAACGGTGCAATAATCCGCAGACATGTTTGATCGTATTAGCGGCTTTTTACAATGACACTAACGGGACTGTCATCCTGAACCTACTGCTCCTATTCACTGCTTTGGCTCGTAATACATAGACTATGGGTAATTCATGCCAGTGATGTATTTTGTTTGTTATCTGATGTTGAACATTGACATAGCCAGCATGCTTCATTTCTGAACGATGGGGATGTGTTTTGGAACTTTTCGTAAACTGTTGCATTGGCTTCTTGTGCCAAATAAAGAAAGATCCCGAACATTGTTGTGTTAAGGCTTTGTGTGTGTGTGTGTGTGTGTGTGTGTGTGTGTGTGTGTGTGTGTGTGTGTGTGTGTGTGTGTGTGTGTGTGTGTGTGTGTGTGTGTGTGTGGTATGTAAGGTATGACCTGTATTTCATTGGTGGTGTAAACTGTTAAATTTAGGGCATTGTTATTAAGTTTTGATAAAAGCATTTGATATATTAAGCTTTTGTCCAAGATACATCAGGAACTGTTGAGTGAAATATTGTGTACCCAAGTTAAAATAACCTTTGATTAATCCCATGAAACATATTGACAGTCCTAATTATCATCAGATAATAATAATAATAATAATGGCTTACACTTGTATTGCGCTTTTCAAGCCTGATTACCAAGTTTCTCAAAGCGCCGCACTGTAGACATTATTCATTCACTCCATACTCATAAGATAAGTTAACCTTAAGTACCATTGGTGATACAAAGATCTTTAAACCTGACTCAGTTCATGTCCCTACCCTGGTTTAACTGTCCTGGTCCAGATTTTGTTCATTTGACAATACTGCTTCACATTTGAAATTGAAATATCTCCTTGCAACATGATAATAAAAAGATGTGGGGAACATGGCTCAATAGGATCATTTTTCTCACAATTAAGACATTAAAACACTTAACACACATCTTATAACATGGTGTTATTCTCATGTACTTCATCTTTTAGTTGAAGGCCACTATTAATAATTAATTAAGTGACCCCTCAAAGCAAACATTACAGCTACACTTTGCTTTGGGTCAGATGTGACATGACAACAGTTGTAGTCCTGCATCTGCTCAGCGTACTCCTCTAAATGGTGAGAGCTGCAGGGCATTGCTAGCACAGCCATTGATGTCTCAGTGTTGGTCAGAGCCTGTGATGACGCTGCTCCTGCTGCTCTATGTACTCACGATATGTCTTTCCTTCAAAGGGACAGCTTAGCATTCGGTGTCTTTATGTAACTAAGAATAGCGTTTTGGCCGAGTGAGGATGCTGCAAACAGCAGTGGAAGAAGACCTTTCATACGGTGTTTGTATTTGAAGCTAATACTTTTGTTTGTACAGCCATTATTTATACTCAAATATGTGGTTTACTTTGAAGCAAATAAGAGAGAGCCTTTAAAAGAGTGTCCTATGGTTTACTGTGCTGTTTCCAGTTTCCAGTTTAATGCTTAATGTGTGGCTTATTAACTACCACAATTCATAATATCTTTGTTCATAGTGAATGCTTGTTTAATTTGTATACAGTAATGACTGAGGGGTGTACTAGTTACATATTAGTTACATCTCTGAATATGTGGTTTCTCTCAAGATGTGTGGTCCAATTTATTTTGATGACAGATTATAGTAATTTCATGTCCACTAATAGCTTTTCTCAGTATTGATTTTTTTCATTCTGCTTCAAAGTAACGTTCATACTTTATGAGTTCTTGGGCCTTGGGGATTGAATCATATATCATCTTTGGCTTCATGCAATATAGGGCATTGGATAATGAAAACATCCTTTACCTTTTATTTGCAAATTAATTACACCACTCCATTATTATCAAGTGACTTTTTAAGATGACAAAACATGACTTGAATGTTGTAAAGTGTATCAGTGGACAGAACGGGTTTAAGTCTCATAAGTGGATGATTCTCTCTCACAGAAGGATGGTAGGATTCCTTTATAAAGGCTGTTGTTACTAGTAGCAACACGTCGGTGGTATCCTTCTGAGTTCTGTTTAAAACAAACAGGCTATCGCAGTGTGCCAACAGTGTGCTTGTGAGCAGATATAACAATATTGTCTTTACAAGTAGTAAATTAAGTCTGGCCTTTATTGAGACGTGGAGTTGAAACACAAAATGTATTGATTAGTGCTATTTCAGCCGTGCTTTGGTTTATTTAATTTAAGTCTTGTTTTGACACATTTGATGAAAATAAATTGCTTTATTGGACAATTAAAAATGTAAACATAAAAATTGTAAACCCAAATATTACAGAATTAATCATTGTGCTGCCCTAATACCAGATATTTCCTGTATAAAACACAAAAGGAATTTAACAAATGTCATGTTCAGTTGGACATGTTATATTATATAATTTAGTAGTGCATGTTTGCATTAGGTTACAAAGTAAGACATTGATAACATATTTGTCTGACTTTGATGTGTACGATTGACACTTGACCTCTCTTGGACTAATAACCTGCACGTTGCCCCTTTCAAAAGCGCTATTGCTGACACATACATGCCCCCCTCTTGACACTGCGTCTTTCACACCATCTCTGGTATGAAGTTTCAGCTAGTGTGGAGGTGCTTTCCAGCCTGTGTCAGTCATGATGGTCCAGAGCAGAGGAATATGACCCTTTGTTGGCTCTGGTTAGGATCTGTTAAGCACCTATCAAGTGAGTTCCCAAGTGGGGCTCAGTTTGACACGCATTTACGATACAATTTTCACCTGTTACTCTTGCAAAAGAGTACTATCACGTCTGTTTTGCCATTCATTATCTTGTCTTCGATCATCAAACATGGCACTTATGTCTTGTTTGCAGTGCGCAGCGAGACAGCGTCAGGTGCCTGCGTGTGGTGAATTATTCAAAAGGACACTTGCTTCGGTGTTGCACACAGGTGAATGTTAAACAAGGCTTGTGCAAAACAATGTAATGTTATTCTAACTAATCTAGCCACAAGGAGTCACCAGCCTTCCACAAAACTTCCTTTCCCAAGCCTCGATAAATGGTTGCATCATCACCATGAAACACATTACAGAAACTTGTTTGCAAGTCGAGCATGATATCAATCTGAGAAGCCAAAGGTTTTGATTAATCCCCAAACATCAGCTGTCTACATAAAGCCACGTCCTGCTGTATTGATTCATCAGACTCTGATTAATATTAGATAATCCCTCTCTTATGTAAGAAATACATTGATACAAACACACATAAGCGTTTACATCTGGTTCTCATAACTTTAAAATACATTTTTGTGTGCATCTACTGTGTCATCCTTCTTAGCCTGTGTTATTACATAATCTTGCGACTCAAAAGCTGTAGTCTTTCATTCTTTCACAACTAAGCAGAGTATTTTGAAGCAATATTCCGTCTCCCTGCCTCATAGCTGTCTGTTGTCACTTGGGCTGAAGTCATGTCCTGTACATTGTCAGGAGTGACACAAACGTACTGTTCTGTGCCAAACACAGAGAAATACAATAACACATGTTCCTGTTTCCTGCCTGTGTTATCTCTATATGGCAGCTGAAACAGATAGGGGTACCCTAGTACCTACGTAGTAGAAGTAGTAGTAGTAGTAGTAATAGTAGTAGTAGTAGCAGCAGCAGCAGTAGTAGCAGTAGTAGGTGTGATGTAGCAGCATATAATACAGTCTTAGTGTTTTTCACAGGTGTTGAAAAGCATCCCACTTTACTTTATGTAGTTATATGATGTCACAGCTATAGCATTTCTTGTTTAAGGCTAGGTTGTTTTGTTTCACTGATAATAAGATCATTTTGTATAATTCAGAACATTGTAAATTTGTGATTTCTTATTGCTCTATACTTGCAGCCATGGAGTATTTAATATGTGCGCAATGAGCATTATGACATATTGTTTGCACATCTGTGATCATTATTGTAATTGCTAGCATCCTGTTGTCTCCTTGATTCCCTTGTGCCACAAAGTGCACACTCATTTGTCCATTGAGGCTGCTGCCAGAACGCTCTGGCCTCATTCCCGTGGTATTGATGCGCGTCTGTCAGTGAGAGAGGCCAGCATAAAGAGTTGCGATGGTCCATGTGCGGCTCAGTGCAAACAAAGAGCGGTTTATTTCAGTTAGCGAGGACTCTTCTAGAACACAGCACGGGCCTGTTTCATCTACAGACATATTTACAGCCAAGTAAAAGTATGTCCACCATTGGACAACAACATGTCTGACTCAGTGTCAAAGGACAGCAGCCACATTGATGCCACTTTGGGTTAGTCATGTTCAGTTAACTTTATAGTAAGTAAGTTATGTCTTTAAAAATATATAAAAATATTCAAAGCAGAGAAACAAAACAAAATCAATACAAAGCCTTCAACCCATAAATGAATAAACAACTTTTTAATACAATAATTTTGCAGTTTTGCTGTGATCCTGTTATAGATTACATTACGAAAATACACACATTTCAGCGCTCGTGCTTCACAGGTTCGATTCCCGCGTGGGCCAGACGGGGCCTTTCTGTGTGGAGTTTGCATGTTCTCCCCGTGTCTGTGTAGGTTTCCTCTGGGTGCTCCGGTTTCTCCTACCACTAAAAACGTGTACAGTAGCTCAGGATGAATGAGAGTAAGAGAGTGAATGGTTGGTGGTGGTCAGATGGCGCAGAATGGCAGCCTCACTTCCGTCACTACTGAGTATGGCCTGAATGAATCATTTCTACAGTGTAGCGCTTTGAGAAACTTGGTAATCAGGCTTGAAAAGCACAATACAAGTGTAAGCTAATCGACTAGCTGCTATTGCTAACTTTAATGTGTGTTTTAAGACTCAGTGATACACACTTACTCGGTATATTAGGCCTGATGCTGAGCATGTTTAACCAGGCTGAATAATTATTTGTTCAGTTTATTCATCAGGAAAGGCAGTAGGGAAGAGACTGCTCCTCTGTCGAGGGTGAACAGCGCCACACAGTGGCCGTGTATGGTAGCCTACACTTCAAGCCATGTATTTCATAGCGGCTAAACAGTTCATAGTGGCTTAATTTAATAAAATCCAAGGTTGTAGTAGTTTGCCTATGTAAGTGAGTAATTTTGCATGCTTTTGACATATACAAGTCTGAAATTGTGAATTTCATCCTAACTTTACCCCCGTTATTATAATACATCCATGTTTACCCTACATAAAAACGTTAACTGTCCTCTGTGAATTCTCAGGAGCATCGAATTTGCTTCCCTTTAATATTAGACAAATATATAAAAGACATAAAATGTTCTTTTTCAGATGTAAATGTGAAGATTTTCGGCCGATGTCTCCCCATTGATCTTAATGTACGCAGCCTTTGGTGTAACCCAGAAGGGGGCTGTAACCTTCATGTTGCTTCCCTCTATTGATCAAACCATCAAAAACTCTCAAAACAAGTCTGTCATTTTTGAGCTGAACCCCTGACCCTCTGAAAATGGCCCTGCGACCCTCTTTTGGGTCCCGACTCCAGACCCAGCTTTTGGGAATCACTGAGAGGTATTTCAAGATTCCTGGTCCCATCTCCAAATGATAAAGCGGCTTGATCCAACTAAGTAACTCCTTTTGTTTTTTGTGAATGAAGTTAGTCTCTGGCTTTTGAGCAATAGTTCATCATCTGATGCTGCTTTGAACAACTATTGTCTGTCATTTTGCTGAGCTGGGAGCTTTCATTTTGACTGTGGGGCTTAACCTCCTCACATAATCACTTTCCATTGTAATCTTTGTTCAATAACGATAATGGAGTGTGATTTAGGCCACTCGTTTCTGCTGAACATTTCTCATTTTTGAAAAGCATTGACAAAACACATATCGTCAACCCGTCTCGCGTCTACCGTAGAAGTTGGTGAACGGATGCAATCTAGCTATTTTACTAACTCTGGCACGATCACAATGAGGTTTATTGCTGACATGTTGATTATTGTGGACTGTCCTCAATTAATTCAAATAAGTGCATTAAAAAATGAAATAAATGTAAATGAATCTATTTAGTGACATTGTCTTGCATTTAATGTAGTCATACAATGCATCCCAAAATAAGCAGCAAGTGTTGTTTCAAATCAAATATGAACTAGATTAAAGGCCCTATATCTGATTTTTTTAATTACAAACAATAAAAGAGGCAACAAATACAGTACATTAAATTGTTAGTTGTTGTCCAAACAACTCATTCTTAACTTTCCCAACACATTTATAGCATCCCATTTCCTCAGGGATGATTTTACAAGCATGTTTCACAACTTGTGGGGTCACTTTTCAGGGTCACTATCTGACAGTGTTGCAGAGTAAAGCTGCCCATAAACTGCCCATGAACTAGATTTTCAGTCTTTCTGAGTCTGAGGAGGCGTGTTTAGGAACCGATAACGTAATAACGGCTGATAACGTGGCTCAATAAAAACTTTCTCTCATGCCATGATCTGTCGTGGGCCTCCTCATGTGTGTGATTATGTGTGATTACTTTTTACTAACAGCGTAATGTAACAGGATTACAATTGCAAAATTGGTAAAATATTATAATTACTTGATCAGGTAATGATTCAATTACTTTTTGTAATATTTTGAGCTAAAAACGTCATATTTTTCATAAAATGTCAGGAAAGTGACAGATTTATGATGCGTGGATGGATATGAAGCGTTAGGAGCTGCTGGACATTTATTCTATGATACAGTTTTTGGGTTAAGCTGCAAACATTATTTAGTCAGTTACAGCCAGAGCAAGATTTGTTAGAATTCACACTTTAATAAAGTTAAGTTGTTTTAATAAATAGCAGCTGTTGCTTGATCCTTTTTTTATACCAAAGTAACTAGTAATTAGTAATCAGATTACTTTTGAAATAAAGTAATCAAAGATTTGTCAAGATTACTTTTACAAAGAGTAAGCGGTAATCAGTGGGAGAAAACTAGCCTGCAAGCTCATGAAACTGACACAAATGCTTTACATTTAGATGCACAGTGTTATTTCTACAAATGTCTCAGTTTACAATATCTAAAGAAGGAAAATAATTGGATGAAGAACCTTTAAGTCATTTGCTTAAAAACTATTTCTTGAATAAACTTCTGGGTAAAGGGGTTCACGAAAACATTCAGACTCCTGTGCCCTTTATAAAAGCATTTCTTTGTTAATATAATGAATTGATTATTTACAGTGATAGTAAGTTGCTAACTTGCTATGAATAATGTATTGCACAGTTATATTTGTCCACCTATTGAAGTAGAAGTCTGTAAGATTGCAAAATGAGGAGAGAGATAGAAATATTAAAAGTAAACAATCTAGCTCCCTCCCCTCCTGAAACTGGCGGGTTGAGGTGGCTGGTTGATTGACAGGGATCAGCGAAGGGAGGGACTTGAGAAAATTGTTTTTTATTTTGTATAACTTACTTACCATCAAAAGCCAGTTCCGCACAGGGAATTGTATGTGTTCTATTAAATGTGTAATACATTTGGACTCACGGACTATCACCTTAAAGCCATGTCAGATGTGGTCATGTTTTGCATCGTCTTCATCACATAAACACTTGTGCACTGCTCTCACACATGCATTACACAACAAGCCTTAAAGTCTTTGTCCTCTGAACTGAAGGCTTTAAAAAGAGGATTTAGTTTGATACAAAACTGCAGGCAATCACGGCTGTGTCCAATCTAGTGTTTAGGGCCAGAGCTGGATGAAGGAGGGATTTACGGACAGGACAGCCAGAGCGGGAGAGGCGTCAGGGTCAAGACAAATGAGCAGGTTCAGATGTAGCCTCGGGACGGGATTAACTTAGCCCTCAATCTTTATCAATCACCCTTCAAACTGACGGACTACAACAAACCAGTGAGTGAGTGAGTGAGTGGTTGGTGTGTGCGTGATGCATGTGTTTTTATGTAGGGCCCTGCTGTAGTGGACAGTGATTGATAGAATCGAAACATTCTCCACTCAATCAAACCAGTCCAGTCGCTGATGTTTAAATGTTTTTTGTCAAGTAGAATTGAGCTGTAACTTTTGTTTTTCAGGGTGACAACATTGTGCCCAAATTAATTAAATGTAGGTCAATGCACTGCCTGGATTGAACTAAGCAAATAGAACTGGAGTTGATGCAGTTTGTCAGTTTAATGTTCAGCAACACTATATGCCCAAAGAATGAGATCAACTGAAACATGAACATCCTGAATTATTATTTATGAGTTATTCCATCGATGGATTTCTTCTTCTCTGATGGCACAGGCGGATTCCAAGATGACCCCCCAGGATCAGGCTCAAGTGGTGAAAGAGTGGTTCAGGAGTGCGAATGGTCATTTTCACACATGGATTGTCCAGCACACTATCCAGATCTTAACTCCACTGAGAATAGTTGGGATGTGCTGGAGAAGGCTTTGCTCAGTGTTCACACTCTTGCCACACTGGATGGAAATAAATCTTTGGACATTAGCTGGTGCTGTAATCAAAGCTAAAGGTGCCTAATGTGCGTGAGACATATTTTGTCTTTAACTTGTTTTTTTGGCCAGGCAGTGTATGTTTGTGTGTGGTCCCAATCAGTTGACAATATTTGAAAATCTCTACAGCTATAGGTCGGCATTTTCACAAATAAATCTTCTTGTGAACCTTTTATCTGCATGTAGAGGAGAATTACTTCAGCTTCTGATTAGATAGTTCTTCTGGACATGTTTAGAACTTGCACAGTAAATGCAATCTTGATTTTGAAACATAAATTGTGATTTCTTATTAATAATATTTTAAAATATGATGTAACTTTCTGCAGAAGTGTGTGTGGGCTGTTTGTTTGAAATGTGTGGTTTGTCGTTGCTTAGTCTACAGAGGCCTTTGTCCCAGGTCGGTGTCACCAGATATGGAAGTAGGGCTTTGGAGAATCTAAATGAGGTCCTGAAGGAGCACTTGATGTGCTAACAGCTCCACACAGTCAAAACTAAATAGTGTATTGTTCAATACAAATAGGAAAATGTGCATGCTTCATTGTATATTTCAATGTGTCTCATTTATTGTTCTCTTCCAGGTTTCCAGATGAGAGATACACTCAACCCTGATTATTGCCTGGACCTATGGTAATGTCTTATTAGTTTGGCTTTGGCATGGCTCATGTTCTTTGGCTTTAATGTTCAAATTACTCACTTTCTGCAATATTCTATGATTCTATTATCTTTTTTACAATTAGTCATAGAGGCCATAGCTTATTCATCCTGGGACAATTGGCTTGCCCCCAACCATTATTTTGCAAAGGATTCAACCTGACGAATATCACAGAAGTAGACAAACATTTGGCTTATGATTCATCTCCTCTTTTTGTGGTAGAACTGCATGACCGCTCCTGTCGTGAATGAAAGATGCATCCATCCCACTGACCAGCCCTGACTCACCCTTCACCATTGTCTCCACTGTCCCATCTCTGCTGTCCCCGGTGCTACTGTCCCCCTTCCTCTGTGCTCCCATTGTCTGTTTGGATGCATGTTTGACCCATAGAGAGTAGATTGTTTGTACTCCTGCTAGTGCAATCTGACAATGAAAACATCTCACCATTTTTAATTAAATCTACAACTTTATTAACTTGGTCTCATGTATGGCTACACACTGGGTCGAGTATACAATAGGTTGAGTATATAATTTACGCAACTAACAGTGATGCTAAACCAGGAAGAGTTTACTTAAATGAACAGTGTTCAAAAAGGTAAATAAATATAAAACAGTACTTTAACTTAAAGATATCCTGAGTGCCACCAGTAGGAACCTGATTGTCTGCAGTGGTACCATTACCACAGTTTGAGAACTGACTCATGAAAGTTCACCGGGGCGATGTGCAGCAGGCGGCGCTGGAGATGGGACGCCCAAACCAAGACACTAAATTCAAACTAATGGCTGAAGCAGGGTCAATAAAAAAGGCTTTGTCCCGCTCAGAGATATCTTCTTTTAGTAAGATGGGCGTCCTGGGACAGGAGCTCAAACAGCTGATCCAAAAACGGAGCAGGCGTAGCTCTGTGCCCCGGTCTTCTGTCACAGCCTCGTCCTCATCTGTGGTTTCAACAGGTGATTTACATTGATACCTAGTAATAATAATGATCTACATTTTAACATTACAAGGTTTGGAGTAAAGAGGCATTGTTGTGGCACAGTCTTTTGATTCATTGTGCAGCTGTTTATTCTCCAACACCAGCCAACTCTTCTCCAAAGGTGATGGTACCACATATTCTCATCTTCCTATACATCTCCTGCTCTTGTCTCAACAGGTGGCGCCCCCTTGTGTGCGCCTGAGGATGTCCTGGGATTCTGGCCTGCTTCGCCCCAGCTCTCAGCTTCCTCTGCAGCAGGACAGGGCGCAGGGGCAGTGGGCATGATGCGGAGGGGCACCAGCCTGCAGAGCCGGCGCAGTAAGGCCTGCTCCAGCTCTGGGAATGGAGACAAGGATCCACTGCTGAGAGGGAGTCCCCAGGCTCCCATTAGGCGGCACACCCACGACCCTCAGCACCACGTGAGCAGACCCAGGTCGTCCTCTGCCAACACGGAGAGCGCCCCCTGTAGTCCAGCACCAACCACTCCCACTTACGATGTGCTGCTGTCGTCAGGATATCAGTCCACAGAGGAGTCAGACCGGGTAAGTGTCTGTGATGCCGTTTACCTTGCTTCTCAATATTGTCTCGAGGTTCCCGCTAGACTTTGTCTTTTTGGACAGCTGGATTGTAACATTTTGGCAATTTTTATTTTTTTTTCATGACCATTTTTCAGAGAATATGAATGAGTTTTTTCACTCATGGATAGTGAAAAAACGTTTTTGTTTTATCATTCATGTTCTCTGAAAAATGGTCATGAAAAAAAAAATCTGAAATGCTTCCATGGTATGTAAACTTATGAGCACAACAGTATTTATTCTGCATCTTATTTTTAGACAATAGGGCTGGAAAGTCTCGCACCCGTTTCGGATACAAACAAACGACCACATGCTCGAGGAGGCGGTTTTCGGCTGTAATCACCAAAGTTTACGAGACACATGCTCCTTTTTTAGGTTTAAGACCAATAAGCCAAGTGCACATTGCACCTGCGTA
>OMNZ01006872.1:3052-17628 GCA_900303255.1 Lesueurigobius sanzi | reverse complement strand
ATTGTGGTCTATATTGACCGGTTTAGTGACCATCGCTGCTCACTACTTTTCGAGATGCATTGTGGGAAATTTTCAATGCACTACTTTTTTCTCTCTGGACATTCGGACACCCCTAGAAAATGGCGTATAGTGTACTATATAGGGAATAGTGTGGACATTCGGACACAGCCATGGTCACTAAACCGGTCAATATAGACCACAATGCACTGGGAGAGTCTGACGTGACCAGCGCACAGCATCAGGACTCAACAGGGATGAATGAAACACTTCAAAACACGGCTTTAGTGGCGAGTTGTGGATTAGTTATGAATAAAAACCCCTTAAATATGACCCGCTACGAGGAAAAGATGCTAACGTTAGCTGCTTACCTTTAGCTTGACATCGCTAGCTTCTCTTCTCTGGTAAAATGCAAAAAATCCAAGCCGTTTTCTTCATTATTGTAAAATCCACATTGAGTAAAACTTGTCGGACTAATATATATCCCCAAATAATAAAGTGTCTCTTGAATTGGGTCGGTCTCAGTCGCAGAAATCCATTATTTGCGGAGTAAATCACGTCATTGCGGCGCTCGAGTCACGTGATCAGCGGCTAGGAGAAAGTAGTGAGGAGAAACGTGTCCGAATTACCAATAAAATGAGTCCACTATATAGTGTACTATACAGTGCGGGACTATATAGTGAATGAGTAGATAGGGAATAGTGTGGACATTCGGACACAGCCTCAGTCTTTATGTTTGTTTCTTTTCAAAGAGGCCAGAAAAATCTCATAAATTGCAGAAGTCTTTATTTTTATGTTATTAAGTAACAGAGCACTCACTACCCACTCAATTTTTGCACTGAACACGAAGCCTCTAAACCCAAGATCCTTTTACAAATAAGCTTTTTCCGGCAGTACTTGATAGTCATTGAACTACCTCATCTAACCCAGACAGTGTTACTGAATACAGAACAAGCCAAAGCATCTTTTATATTTGAAATCTAAAGATAACCCATTAATCTGCTTCAGTGGACTCTGGTTAATCTTTTCTACATATCCCATTGACACTAACAGTTGTGTGTTTTTGTGGCCTAATTACCCACTCATTACCCCAATCTGGAATAAGCCCGTCCCAGGAAGTTTGACCTTGTCTGGCCTTCCGTATCCAGCCATAAACTCCCCACCCACTGGCCCATTTAAAACCACCACACACATGTAGGACAAAGCATCACGGAGGGACGGCTATTTTTAAAACATTTATGATTAATCGCTTAAAAACACGGTGCTGACAAATCCGAGCTATCCCCAAATGGCGCACTTGACCTAAGAACCGACGGGGAACACAAGTGGGGTACTTTGGATGGGAGGAAATTAAGTAAAACGCGAATTTGTCTGAACTCTTGGAAGACGGAGCCAGACAGACAGGTTTAATAGCACTGTATAAAGCAGACGTGGGTATTTTACTGTCGACTCACGAAAAGAGAACAGGCTCACCTTTGATCACCGCTCTTTGGGAAAGGCACTTTGTAAATCCATAACACACTGAAGCTGTGACCTATCAATCATGCTCTTTTTGATCTTAGAAGAATTCAGCAATGCCTCAGCTGCACTTTAGGAGCTGAGACTCTCTGAGAGTAGGGAGTAGAGACAGTCACAGTGTTGTTGTTGGCAGCCATCTTAGGTTTAAGCCTTGTTTATTCGATTGAGTCAGATTTTAGTCAGTACAGTTTTAGCTGACGGAAACTTAACATGATTTTAGTCTGGTATTTAGTCATTTTTATCACATATCCTGTTTGGTCTTTCTCCCACTGTCCCACCAATGTCCTACTTTTGCAATGTTGCCAAGTGAATTGTTAGCAGACTTACAAGGGGGTAAAAATCCACACTTCTTGCATCAAATGGCCACTATTGAGTGTCCTAACATGTAGGGTTTGGATATTTTAAGACATGCTGCTACCTCTGCTTTGGTTTTGGGGTTGAAACAGCAAAAACAAACAATTGCGTTCGTGTTTATCAAGTCTGTCCCTCCATGTTACACCAGATCTCACAACTTGACCCACTTTTACAACTTTTTGAGGTGGTCTTCCTAACCATAATACAAGGCAATATACTGTAACTGCTTATTGACTGAAACAAACGGTACATACCTCGATACAGAGCCAATTTGACACTGTTCAATATGATTCAATAACAAAACATGGACCTGATGCTCATTAGTTAATCGTGAACATATATAATTCAGTGTTTTATCTGTAATTTATTGAAGAAAAAAGAACATGCAGTTTTGCAGCGTAAAGTGTTCAGAATAATTGGTCGGACACAGTGTTGCTGATCTCAAGGTTCACAATAGAAAATCTTTTACATGTTTTTTCCCCCAGTTCTGCTGACGTCTAACACCTGGGGGGGACGAACGATACTAAGAGCCACGATATTGATACTGTATCTTTTTTAATGATATCGATACGTATCTATGTATCAATATTTTGAGCACGCCCCTAGTAATGAGGCAGCTACAGGGCGGGTCATAACTGAGAACGTGCACCAGCTAACTGTTAGCTTCACATTAGCGCTCTGCTACAAATAAGCTACTGTCTCGCTGTGAGGAAAACAGAACAATCTCAGGTAGGAACAAACATTGGTGAGCTGTTTTTTTCTGCCTTCTGCACGGAAGAGCCATTGTCAGCTCGTCACTGTCGCGTTACTGTCATGAAAGAGAGGTCCCTCCAAGAAATAATTTCATCTTTGTCGTCGTTGATGAAAACAACTGTGGAGGTGGCACAGGAGAGGGCCTGCTTTCTCGCCTCAAAGGAAGGAGATCCAAAGGGCCTGGTTACGAGTGTTTGACATGTGCAAAATGGATCGTGCTCGCTGAAAGCTGGTGCTGTCGACAGTTTTGTCACTCGCTAAAAAGCCACAGCGTAAACTCGTTTATATCAGATTTGCCTCCAATTTCGATTGGCAATTCAGGTGCAACACTCGCACAAAATGGCATGAGCTCATTTTAGTTTAACTCAACTCGAAATACAAGAGCGGAGGGGGGGGGCAAGGGGTTGGTCTGTCCTTGACAACGTTGATTTGAAAGTTTCAAGTAAACAATTTAAGTCAATAAACACTATTTGCAAATTCAGAGTACCTCAGCTCCTTAATAGAGGGGAGCAACGCTTTTGGGGTAAACCAGAGGCTGCGTCCATTGAGATGAAAGGGGAAACATCTGAGAGCGTCACATTTGCGTCTAAAAAGTCACATTTTGTGTTTTATATATTTGTCTAATATAAAAGAGAAGCAAATGAAGAGATTTTTTTGCTGTAGAAGATTCACAGAGAGGACAGTTAATGTTTTGAAGTGGGCTACAGTTAGCAGGAAGTTAGCATTTCTGGACTTCAAGTATGAACTGTTTAGCCGTTCATAGGTCTAAAATGAAGTAATATTGAAAAATTAGAAGCTGCAAAACCACTCAGAGTTATATGGGCAAGCTACTACAACTACTACAAATGAAGTCACTAGGAACGGGTTAACAGTTCATATTGAAGTCTGAACATGCTAACTTCCTGCTAACTTTAAAGCATTAACTGTCCTCTCTGTGAATCTTCTACAGCAAAAAAAAATCTATTAATTTGCTTCTCTTTTGTATCAGACATATATGTAAAATGCATATATTTTTCAGACGTAAAAGATCTTAATCGATGTTTCCCCATTCCTCTCAATGGGTGCAGCCTCTGGTATACCTGAAAAGGGTGTGTTGACCTTTTCGTTGCTCCCCTCTGTTCTATTTTGTAAAAACAATTTACGTATACATGCGTTTCAGTCACATGACCTCAGTGGTCAGCGCTGCCATCTTGTGCCCTCTAACTAGTACAACAGTATCAGTATATACATCTCTATGCCTGTTTTACATCTATGGTCTGCTGCACTGACTGAACACAACATCCGAAAATTACACCTCAGACAGAAGAACAGAGCTGATACTTAAAGAAAACCAAAACCTTTGGATTTTGTCCTTATCAACCGCCTGGAAAGTTTATGTCAGCAAAGTCTGCGATATGGATAACATTTGTCACAATCGAAGCACATTAGCTACAAAAACATTAGCTATTGCGGCTCAGCTACAAGCACTAACCTCTGCATGAGGATGCCCTGAACCACAGTCTAAACATCTAGCCTTGGTACAACATGTGACAGAGGTTAGAGCTGTAATTTATTTTTTACTATGTAGACCCGAGTGTAGAGGCTAAATGCGCAAGCCGTTAGCGGTAGCATGCTAACGGCTTTAGCAGCTTAAACACACTCTGTGGAGACCACAAACAGTAAACAGTGTCTGTTACCTCTTCGATGTGTTCATTTAGTCTCAGGAGTGGAAATAGATCTTTGGCCTGTGTGGGAGCCTCCTGCTCCTTGAGTCCTGGCTGCTAGCTCTGTCTTTGCCTTGTAAACATAGCAATGCGTGGTTTGTTTACCCATCCCATGTCCTCTCATGTCTTTTTACCCGTTAGCATTCATCACAAATACTGTGGTCAATCAGTTGACCTTTATTCACCTCCTCCCGAGTGATTGTTTAGTGATGTCTAGTATTGTGTTGTAGTGTGGTAATTCCACTTCAGGGCAGAAGATGGCGGCGACAGCTATGTGTGACGTCACTGGAAACCCATGTATAGTTGAAAAAGAGATATGGGGAGTGCTGCATGGATCTTAAAGTAAATATATATTTTAAACCAGTGATGTGCTCATAGGAAGTGGAAAGGGGTGACTGTAGTTCAAACTCCAAGGCACTCTTGACTGTTGTATAAAAGCCTTTATCCAAACATGGCTATCTTTAAAAAACGTGCCACAAACAATTTAGGTACTTATAGTAAGACTTGAATCGTCAACTGTGAGCCTTAACAAACTTGTCTCCATTGTAAGATCAATTCATTATTATCTTTTCTTCCACCACAGCTTTATTATTATTTTATCATCAATATCGTTTTAGATTATAATATTCTTTTCATGAAAAAAATACTAAATAAATAAACAGTAGTGGTTCATTATTTTACCCATTGAACATTATTTTGATCAAATTCTTGTGGATAAGTTTAACTATTTTAAGTCAATATTTTTCCCTTAACAAGCCAGGCATCTCCCTTCATGACTTTGCTGATGTCTGTACAAATATTAACCGACTGACCGTTGCATCTCATTTGTCTGTGTTTTTTTTTTGGTCTCTCCTGGTCCGAACACTGCTGACGTACTGACAATTATAAAGTGCGTTTTCGATCTATCTCGCGCCATACTCCGTTGATCGTGTTTAAAGGTTCTGCCCTCACTCGTCCTCCTCATTTCCAGACTCCATCACAGACTGAGGAAGCAGAGTTTATGTTGCCTGGAAACTGGGTTGGCCGACTCGCATCCATTAACTCTCTCTCTCTGGCTTGTTTTTTTTTTTTTTCCTCCTCCTCCCAAACCTGCAGCACACATATCAAAGACAACATCTAATACTGGAGTCTCTGGTCAGTGCCTTGACTGAACTTAAGATATAATGAATAACTGCACAACCCACACTGAACTAAACAGGATGTGCAAGACTGAGGTATCCTTTATTAGTCTTGTCCTCTGCATTTGAACCATTGACCTCGATTGGAGAAGAGGCCAGTACGACTCCAAGGATGAGAAACAGTTTTTAAAAGACTTATTCAAAAAGAAAATCGAGTTAGGCTACGTTCAGACTGCAGGCCAAAGTGACGAGGGATCAGTGTTGTTGGGAATTTCGTTGTAATTACAATAAAGATCATTCATTCATAAAAGTAATCCAACTACTGATCACTGATTACTGAACAAAAAAGAAGGTCTTTTAAAAGTGTCAACAGAGTCAATTGAACGCAGGGAGAGCGGAAGATGGTTCCAAAGGCTGGGAGCAACAGCCTGGAAGGACCGGTCTCCTCTGGTCTGAAAACGAGTGCGTGGAACCATCAGCAGATTCTGGTCCACAGACCTCAGAGCCCGAGCCCATGCTGCTACAGTATGCCACTGCAAGTTTTGACCCCAATCAAGGCAGAAGCCACTATGACTGAGTATTATATTGGCCACTGGTGAAGGACTTAGTGTTTGTATTTAGTTTGAGAACTAACTGGTTGATACTGTTACATAATTACTGATAAAACATACAGTATTTTCAGTGCATTAATGATCAGATCTCTTTATTTTGGAAGTTCAGAATCAGAATAGAGTTGTCTTTATTATGTAACAAGGACCAGTCACTTTTTCACTCACTGTGAATCAGTTTATTTACATAAACAACAAATATGTCATCTGCAAACCTACTTTCGTGAAAATCTCATGGTATTGGTTGGCATCTCTAAAAGTGACCCAAATCCACATTCTTGGCCCCTATGCGACATGCATTTGATATTTTAGCAACTGTCTGAACAACACATATGCCGAATCGCTTGCATGGAAAATTGTTTGGTGTCTTAAAAGTTTGGGATCACAAAAATAGTCACCTTGCTTTTTATAGACTATTTGAGCTACTGTAACAACGCAATCCCCCTTGTAGGTCTATAAAGGCTGTCTAAATCTAAGTCTTCCTCACAATGCATTTCAAACACTGTGGAGATGATCAAACATAAAAACAGTCTATAAAGAACAAGGTCCTGTGGAGTTTGCATGTTCTCCCTGAAGTGGTTTTCCTTTAGGTGCTCCAATGTCATCCATCAACCCTGAGGCAATGTGCTCCACAGATAATGACAAGGAAATGCCCCCAAGGAACTACATAAGGATACATGGGTCAAGTGCAAAGGATACAGGATCTAAAGGATCTAAACACATTCAGAATGAGAGTGGGGTGATTGGTAAATAAAGTTTTCATATTTTTTTACATATGATATTTGGTGTAAACTTCTGTGTTTCAGGCAGTGTGGGAATGTAAGCCTGCTAGCCTTTTGAGAGAGCGTTATTACGGTGCTTGGTAGAGATTTGACCATAGAGAAAGTAACATGAAACTATGTATGCATCACTGGAGCTGATACGAGCTGGAGCATATCATGGCAACTATAATTTGTGTGTCCGTGGAGCCATGCCGTGAGAGGAAGACGCCATACTTTCCAGTTTGATTAGCATGTTGATTGGAGCTGCTGAACTAAACTCCTCTTTTGCCTCGCTCACACCCACAGTGCCATCACACAAGGCCCAATCACTCTGTAAATATCTGCTCTTACACCTGAACGAGATGCACAATTTCCTTGTGCATTTCCCTCCCCGTCTTCCCGTTGGCGGCTGGTGCATTTGGAGTGGTGTGCTCCTCATCAGTGAACAAAACTGACATGGGTAATGAGTTTCCTCATTTACTCTTGGCCACTTTCTATTTCCGAAATGGAGGTGCTTTTGGCAAAGTCATTAGGCTTCGGCTTGTGCTCCTGTCTGCTCACATTCTCTCCAACTGTTCGACTCCATGCGCTCGCACACACTCATCTCCAGCGCATATGACAATTATTGCAATAATCCTCAGTGAATTTCCTCCCAAATTAAACGAGACTCCAGCGAAAATGGATAATTACTTGTGGCAATTAAATATTTTTATTTCTTCACCAAAAGAGCTTCTCTCCAAATGAATCTAGTAGAGGCAAAATATGCAGATGGCACTATTAACACAGAGTTAAAATGTGAGTTTTAGTATCAGACATATCTAAATGTTGGTGGCCAGTATACCAAGCCAATATAAGTGCAGACGGTCAAACATGTATAAAATTACAGCAAGCACCGCCATAGCGCCTTTGGTGTGGCCAATCCCATCAGTTCTTGGAAGATAACAATAGTAGGGCCTGGTCAGGCTGGGTGAATGTGTGTGAGAGGTTCACGGTGGTCCTAGGGGCCGACGGCACAGATTGACAGCCTCGCTTTCATGAGTCTACCTCAGGGCATAATTATGTGTAATAGTAGCGTACCACCATCAAGTATGGAATCAATGAATAATGCACAAAATTGTAAAGTGGATTTGTGCGCCTGGGAGCACTATATTATAATTATTATTATCCAGTCCTTCATGATTTCATTCAAAGGCTCTAATAATCAATAGGTCAGTCTGAATTTCGTCGTTCTACCAATGCAACTTGCAATGCAATACAATTGTGGCCTGTTTTCAATTAGATTAGGAGAATGAAAGAAAGAACCGAGGAATTGATTTATTTTGAGGAGGGAGGCGTGAGATGGTGAAAACGCATGTAGCAAATGCCCCAGTGACTGGAACCCTGGAGGTACATAATACTACTGCCAAATAGTTTGTCCTAAGGCTTAGTTTACACAGCGACGAAACGGCAGTGTAACATATCGGTTACATGACAACTCATGTTGTTCTTCTGACCCCATCGCCACTGAATACGGTGGAGGAGGTGGTTTAAATTCTCAGCGGGAGGCCGTTTTCAGAGATTTTTAGTCATATTTTTTAGGAAGCCAGTGAGAAAACCCATATTATCGGAGACTAATTTGCTAAGAGCCACAACGTTTAATTTAATGACTAATATTTACATCGCAAATTGATTTTATCCTTTGAAATTTGTGTTAAGCGAATAAAAAGTTTGATCTACAGTTAAGGACAAGAGGAACATTTCACTTTTTTCCTCTGCCCTCGAGCTGTTTTCGAGCTTTTATTCATTTTCATCTGAAGAAAGGTTGATAAAAACAGATCCAGCTCTTTTCATAAATGAGATCCAGTTCGAACCGTTCACCTCAAAGAGCCATTCAAGAGAGCCCATTCGGTCATGAACGTCACATCACTATTCAGACGCGCTGCCTCTTGTGAACTACGCAAAGCGAGAAAGATGACGTCCAATCAGACCAAACGATCAATAATTATTTGACGTTCTGACTTCTCGTGTTTATATTTAGTCAAATAACTGTCTTTCAAAGTATTACTTATGTTTACTTTAGTCACACCAGAGAGACACAACAACCAAAAGTTTACAGCAAGTTGAAACTGTGATAAACTGTCTTCTTCTTTCTACTCACAGCGCATGCAAAAGCACCTACTGTAAGAATGGGGGATACTCCAGGCTGGTTTTGTTAGACGCTACATTCGCTCCTTGTTTCACTGTTGATGTCTGTGAAGTCCTCTGAGGCGACTCTTTTGGTGATATCAGGCTATACAAAAATGAATTGATTGAGATTGAAATGCAGAAGGTTTTTGGGGCTAATTTCACAACTCTACGAAAAACAGTTCCAATGGGTGTGGCTTGGAGCTACATTAGCAAATATAGACAGGAGCCACGAAAAGGTTAAAGCCCCCTTTTTTGGTGAAACCAGAGGCTACGTCCATTGAGATTAATGGGGAAACATCGGCTGAGATCTTCACATTTACGTCTGAAAAGTAACAATATATGCGTTTTGTATATTTGTCTGATATAAGAGGTAAGCAAATCAAGATAATTTTTAGCTGTAGAAGATTCACAGAGCGGACAGTTGATGTTTTAAAGTGAGCTAAAGTTAGCAGGATGTTAGCATGTTCGGACTTCAGTATAAAGTCAAATGCCCATATAACTGTGAGTAATTTTGCAGCTTCTTATATTTCAACATTGCTTCGTTTTTGACATATGAACGGCTAAACACTTTATATTGAAGTCCGAACATGCTAACTTCCTGCTTGATTTGCTTACCTCTTACCTCAGACAAATACTGTATACAAAATGCATAAATTGTTACTTTTCAGACGTAAATGTCAAGATCTCAGTCGATGTCTCCCCATTAATCACAATGGCCTCATTCACAAAACAAACTTACAAACAAATTTGTTCTTAAGGCCGACTTAAGAACATTTTGGGCATTCACAAAATGTGTTCTTAGCTGAAAGAGCTCTTGTGGAAGAACAAATCCTAAGAACAGTCAGGAGGACTCTTACGCACAAAGGATCATCTCTCTTTAAGAACAGTTTTGTCTTCTTAAGAACGCTTCGTGAGTCAGACTTAAGTTTTTCTTAAGTTTTTTCTAAGTCGTACTTAAGAACTTTTTCTTAAGAAAATATTCATGAATGAGGCCCAATGGACGCAGCCTCTGGTGTCACTGAAAAGGGGGCATTAACCTTTCCGTTGCTCCTGTCTGTAGCTTAGTTTGACAATAAGATCAACTGAATATGAAGACTCCATTTTAAACATGACTCCCCGTGAACCCTGCGAATCTCCACAGTCAAATATTTGGACGATGATTTCAGATATTCCCACCCCGACTCATCCTCATCTGGCAAATTGACTGATGTTATTAACTAAACTTTAAAATCATCAAGCGTGGAAAAAAGTCAAATATTTTCTTTCCCTCTTTATTGGCACAGCATCATATTGAAGGGTGAAGACATAATTACTGTTATTAATCTATCCGAGGCTCAAACACGTCACATGTCAGTTCAGAGCTTCCACAAAGCGTGCAGTAGATAAAAGCAAACCTGTCATGTGTGTGAATGGGAGCTCAGAGAGGCAGCCATTAGCCACATAATGTAACCAGCAAATGGGCATCTCATTAGGCAGCTTTTAACGCTCTTGTGAATATGTGCGAGCTGTCGAACTCAGTCAACAGAGCCAGGGCCAGAGACAGTGCAGACACCGCGGAAGTTCGGTCGTGTTTTCAAAGCCAAGTCATCCTCATCTCCTCGATCGAGTCCAAGTTTTCTCTGAGTTCAAGTCTGACGCATTAAAGGAGACATATCATGGGAAATCAACTTTTTTTTTTTAAGGTTTAAGGGGAGACACTGCAGGCAAAAGTCAATATGTTCAGATTTGGGGCCAGTTCAGTCTCTTAACAGATGAACTTTCTCATGAAAACAAACACATTTCCAGATCATTGCACTGATTCAAAGGCCATTTTCTCAAAATGTATTTTCATTTTACTCTTGCAGCAGCATCACCAACAGCCATCAACATTTCCAATCTTGTACTTCTTTTAATCTTGTTCAAAAGTTCAAAAGGACTTTCCAATATTTAATTCCTAGTTTTGAACCTCTAAAAGCAAAGCAAAATTTGAATATTTACAGATTTTTCACTGCTAACTTATTCAAAACCGAAACAAGATATCCAAAATCCCCTCAGAACAAATCTTTGCAACTATTATATGAACAAAATCAAACCATACATTTAAATCTGGATTTATCCATTATTTCACTAGCAAGAAACACAACCTCAGGTATAGTATGCAAGATTATTTATTACGATAATACATGCACAATTAGACGCAACAAAGACGGATAATATGAGGCTGTATTTGGGGCTTTCGCTGACGACGAGGGTCCGAGGCTACCGGGCCTATAACCCCAAAAGATAGAACAAACAGCTAGAGGGAGGGGCTCTGAGACGAGACGACGAGTGAAGAAGGCGGGACGCTTAAATAGGGTAGCGACTGGAAGGGCTCCCGAACTTAAGATAACTTCCTTATCTTCATTTAGATTTTGTTGCTGAAAATATAGGCATTTTTGGCCATTTTTATTTTCATATGAAAACATAAAATGATGGAAAACTCGCAATAGATTCTTTTTGTCACATTTATATCAGTAATCTACTGCAAACAATTCATATTGATATCACTCACTGCAGTGTCTCGCCTTAAGCCATGTTATAACATTGTTTCCTCGTCCAAAACAGACCTGGAGTATTTTAATGTACTCACTCAGTTTTGTGCAAATCCTTTTTTCTTTGATTGTCTTGTTCTGATTAACTTGTTCTGTGGTTCAGCTCTTCGATCTGTACTTCCTGGGTACAATTGCACAATATACAGTATAATCCTTTATTTATACAGGTTTGTCCCTTGAGACTCAATGTCTCATTTACAAGAGAGACCTGTTTCAATAGTTCAAACCTAAAAATGTCCACATAATCCAACATATAGTTTGGATTGGTTCTGAACTGTTCTGTGCTCAAAGTGTGTACACCGCAGTGTTACAGAGTTGCTAGCCACGTTGTTGGGTGAAAGAGATCATTTTCACTATATTATTCCCACAGGGGGGGCTGCAGGCCAAATCATCAACAGTCCAGGCACTAGTATTTTAGAGCAACTGTGTAATCCTTACAGAGATATTATTTCAATTTATAAAATGTAAAATATCATTGTCTGTGCAAGCTCTCAGTCGTACAGGAGTTGTCCATCGTAGGCAAATATTCTTCAGTCTTCATCTGTACTCTGTAGTTGAAGTGTAGGACGTTTCGCTCTTCATCCAAAGAGCTTTGTCAGTACTGAGCAAACTTGGACACCAGTGGATGTTATAAAGACGAAGCTCTTTGGATGAAACGCCCTACACTTCAACTACAGAGTACAGATGAAGACTGAAGAATCTTTGCCTACGATAAAATATGCGGAATCTACGGGTCAGTTCCAGTCGACTGAGGAACAGTTTCGTACACAGGGCCATCAGGAAGCTGAACTCCCTCCCCTCTTTCCCCTCCCCCCGCTCCACAATCAAGGATGAGAGAAACATCACTTCGAACCATTCACATGATTTGACAAATAAAGAATCTTGAATCTTGAATATCGATGCTTAGACATCCTGTTATAATCCTCATGCATGACATGTCCACTGTGAATTAAAGTTGAGTCATTATTGTATCGTAAAAACACATTCCCGCTCCTACTGGACTCCTACTTGTGCAATGATCAACAGCTTTCAGAAGGTAAGACTCATTGATTGAGTCCCAAGGCATAACAGCCGTACTGTGGCAATCTGCAGCTAGGAATACTCTCCCACAACGTTCAATTTGTTTTGAAAATCACTAGTATTTTAAAAAGCCTGAATAATGTATATTAAAATACATTACATAGGCTGATAAAATAAAACCGGTGTTTGACAACTGATGGGAAAAAGACCTCTTTCTTGCCTCAAACACTATTCAAAGTGACAGGAATCAGACGTAAATATTACCTTTAGCCTGATATCTGACGGCTCGTACTGAAGCAGGTGATGATGTAACTCTTAAAGCTTATCGCTGCTGTCAAAACTGTAAGAAAACGCTTTTTATTTGACAGACGACGAGGAAAATGTCTGGTACAGCGAGATTGGTTGATGTTGGAAGCTGGATATGTACGTCTGGCTTTGTACTACAATGACTATGACTCATATGACATTTCTAATATGGCATATTTCATCAAAGATGAATTAAAATAACACACCCAGTCTTGTGCATGCTTGATAAAGCGCTGCCGAGCAGAATGTGGAAGCAGCCTGTTCACTCTTTTGTCTGGAGATGGGATTATTGTAAAGACATTATGGGTTGCATGTAAGGACTTTGAGAAATTCTTGGAACTACTACAGAGCTAAACCAAGGTTATCTGAGAGAGAGTATTCACTTTAAAACCAATGTTCTTGTTCGCAGCTTTTCACATTTTAGAGTGATTCATTGGTACAAACTGCATTAGCTTTTCACATAAATCCTGATATTCCGATTATGGATTGAGTACCGGAAGAGGAAAGTATATCTGCCCTGTTAAAACTCAGCACTATAAAGTGAATTTTCTTGCTAAGATTTCCTGAGCAACAGGGGTGAAACATGAGGCGTCCCGTGGATCTAAAACGAGGAAGAACATCACCCCTTGCCTGGAAAAACCTCCAGTCACCGCTTCAGTCTGGCACATCAACCAAAGTTTCTAGGGCGGTGCAAACCCGAGCAAACAGGCAGCGAGAGAACACTTATCTCATGAATCTGCCAAAAAACACAGACATGAATATAAGTTGTAGTGCAGTGTTTAATATGCATACTGTGGTGTAGTTGTAAGTATCAATATGTTTGCTTTTCTATCAGTCTGCTGGTAAATGTTTCCCTTTGCATTTGAAAGCATCATCAGGCCAGAGAGGCATGAGTCTAATAGTGGAGGGGAAAAAGCTGGTCTTGCGGCGGGAGGTTCTGGTCCGGAGTCCAGGATGAGAAGGGTCAGCTGTGACCCGACCTGCACGCCCCCGGGTCCTAGAGAAACGCACAGGTCCTGGAGAGATAGAAGTCCAGCCAATCACCTTCTCGGTAGCACGCACAACGCACTAGTGATGTGACGTTCATGACCGAATCGGCTCTTTTGAACGGCTCTTTGAGGTGAACGGTTCGAACCGGTTCTTTTTTTCAGTCAATTTGATGTAGATTTACCCTAAATAGAGTCAAGAATCAGCACAACAGCAGAGAAGGCGACAGAAGTGACAGATTTTTGCACTAAAAATGATTTGTCCGACAGGTGTAGCCTTTTTTCAGTGAATGTGGCACAAAATTTGATTCACAAACACGTTTTTGAAGGAATATAAACTCATCTCCATCATCATTTGGTGTAATCTGGCTTATCCCTGATTTAGGTCTGGTCTAGTCCAGTTCTTGTCCCATTTTAGCCCTGGTTTAGACCCTGTTTAGACCTAGTTTATCCCTAGTTTAGCTCAGTTTTAGTCCTTGTTTAGCCCTGGTCTAGCCCTGATGTAGACCTGATTCAGTCCTAGTTTAACCTGGTTTTAGACTTGGTTTAGTCCAGCTTTAGTCTTGGTTTAGCCCAGTTTTAGACCTGGTGCAGTCCAGTTTTAGCCCTTTTGGTTCATTTAAAAAAAAAAAAAAAACTTGTGCTGGCCTAATATCTGCTCATAATTTAACGTTTTTAGCTGGTGTCTCAAACAATATAAAAAGGAGCCAGTCTTT
>OMNZ01006839.1:8869-20851 GCA_900303255.1 Lesueurigobius sanzi | reverse complement strand
CTTTTGACAGCTCTTTGGTCTTGCCCATGTTGGTAGTTAGACTTTTGACTGATTGTGGGGTTCACAGGTGTCTTTATGAAAGCTAAGAACCTCAAACAGGTGCTACTAAATTAGAATCATGAGCAGAGTGTAATTGGACTATTTAAAAGCAGAATAACAGGTCTTAGAGGGTCAGAATTCTAGCTGATAGACAGGTGTTCAAATACTTATTTTCAGCTGTATCACACAAATAAATTGCTAAAAAATCATAGATTGTGATTTCTGGATTTTTCTTTTTAGATTATCTCTCACACAGTGGACATGCACCTACCATGACAATTTCAGACCCCTCCATGATTTCTAAGTGGGAGAACTTGCAAAATAGCAGGGTGTTCAAATACTTACTTTCTTCACTGTATGTATTTTTGTATTTATTGTTACATAATCTGCCCAGGCCTTACCGTGCACCGCAGGCTCCGCGGACAGCAGCATTTGTGGCTGATCTTCAGACTCCATTGGCTCCAGACTCCTAAACCCTTCATCATGGGGGAAATACTCATTTGACAGCCGCAGTGGCTCTCCCATGGCGTCCAGCATGGGGCCTTCCTCTTCCACAGTCATCGCTGCTGCGTCAGGTACGATTTTCTCATTCATAAACTGACCGGCTGTCTCTGGCTCCGAAAACATGGCCGGCTCCTCAAAATAAACACCTTTTGTATCGGCAACCTCTAAAAGTTGATCTCTTTGCATCTCCTCATCGGTCAGTGGCTCCAGATTCATGATTGGCTGCTCAAAGTCATATTGTGCCTCTATATTATTGAGATCTCGCACCTGGATTGGCATCTCCTCCTCAGACAGTGGCTCCAGCTTCATGATTGGTTGCTCAAAGTCATATTGTGCCTCTATATTATTGAGATCTCGCACCTGGATTGGCATCTCCTCCTCAGACAGTGGCTCCAGCTTCATGATTGGTTGCTCAAAGTCATATTGTGTCTCTATCATTTGTTGATGCTCTTGCTCCTGGATTGGCATCTCCTCCTCAGACAGTGTCTCCAGCCTCATGATTGGCTGCTCAAAGTCCTCTCCATCATTGTGATCTTCTTGCTCCTGGATAGGCTCATCTTCTACAATGTCATTCATAAGTTCTGCTTTTTGCTCCTGCAGTCCCTCCATGTCTTGTTCGTTAAATTCAGAAACTAACCTAACTTTTTCCAGTGGCGCAGCAGCATCCTCTTGTTCTATGTCATTGTTTTCTTGAGTCTCATCTGGCTTCACCAGTGGCTCCTCGTCATCTTCATTGATTGGAACTTCGGCTTGAACCTGCAAAGCCGTCTGCTCCTCGTTGTCTGGATTGGGGGCAGACAGTTGAAGCTCTTTGTCAGGTTGAGGCTGTGGTGCAGGGTTTTCCTCCACGACATGGCCCTGTACCGGCAGCAGGTCGCCCACCAGAGGGCGCTGGAGTGCTTCTGGAGGAGCTACCTGTGCGTCTTTCTTCTCTAAGGGTATCCCACAAGCAACTACAAACAAAAAAGTTACCGTTTTAGACAATATTTGCAAAAAGATAGCGTTGAAATGCTATTGCTCATCTCTTTAGGGGTGTACTCTTAAAGACACCATACCTCATTCTTAACAATAACAAAAGGGAGCTAATTTAAATACATCGTTGTGGTCCAAACACATTCATGACTTTCGTTTCAATTAATTTATAAGCACATTTCTTTTTAGGGTCACTGTCACAGAATAATAAAAGAGTAATTTAAAAAAGGGCTTGTATATTATATTTATTTCCACAAATGTCTGAGTTTACAAAATAGTAAAGGAGGGGAAAACAAAATTAATTTCACTTCTAGGAAAAAACAAACAGGTATAGTGCCTTTAAATGCATATGACAGGCCAATGATTCTTATTATGTCACATTTCATTTTGGACAAATATATATTTTAGTAAATTCCCCCACTCTTCATCCTGACTGTGTGTAAAAGAAGGTAGAAATACACTGCCAAAGAAATCTAGAATTTAGTAAAAACTTTGTTAAAATTTGTCTTTGCCCCTGAATTGAGTAACTAATTTCAAGAAATCTGCAAGTTACCTCATCACACTCAATATTTGAAAACAGCTTTGATTTACTTAATAAGAATGTTGTTGATGTGTTTGCCTAATTAAAAAAAAAAAAAACTTACCCCACTGGCATATTTCTTGAAATGAGTTACTCAAACCAAGGACAAATATGTATTATCGTAAGAAAATTGTACTTAATTCTACATTTCTTTTGCAGTCTACTAGTTATTTTGAGATGTTCAACATTTGAGGGAAATTTACGAGGCACAAAACACCTGTACTAATTTGTATACTATTGCGGGGGCCCTGGTGGTCTTGGGGCCCTAAGCAGCTGCATAGTCAGCTTATTAAGCTGGGCTGTCCCTGATTACAGGCGAGACTAACCCCAATAACCCAATAATAGTTTCAAATGTTTTACCTAGTTTTACCTGGTTTAATGTTTTTTTTTCCAGTACTGTTGCGATGCAAACAAACTGTAGTCCGGATATTAAACCTTGGCTCTTCCAATGTCACTAATGTTGTAGAATATAAACATTGCAGCTGTTTTAAACCCTCCCTGGTGTAAAACTACGGTTACCACTCACCACTGACACTGTCCCATCAAACTGGAAGCTATTTTACCAGAACAAATCAACAAGCTGCACATGTTACTGTCAAAAATACCAAATGTAACACACATCGATACACTTTTTCAGTTTCGTTCGGTAAAGTCTGTTTTTTTAAGTCCCAGCTCCACATGTATCTCCTCATACTGGTCTTACCTGTGAGGAGCAAGGCGAGTGCGGCGAGTGTCCTCATCCTGCAGCAGTTTAGTCAAACACAGACGCAGGGACGTGTTGTGTACTGATCAGTGAAGTCTTTTTAAGCTCAATGTCACTTTTCACTCTGTGTCCCGTTTTTATCTGAGTGTTTATGGTTCTGCTTATCTTTATGGTCACAGTATAGAGCTTTTGGTTTAATTCCTTGTTAGTTAATGTTCAGTAGACCTTCCCATCACAATCCAACTGTGTTGTGATAATGTAAAAATGTTTTCCTTCTTCCTCCTCTCGGCACGTGCATGGCCTTAATAAAAGGAGTACAAAGTGCATCATCAAGGTCTTTCTGAAGAAAACTTATATTAATGATTAGATACTGGTGCTGTTTGCAGTTTGTTATTATCGCCCAAAGGCACGTTCTGTTCTATTTAGTTTAGAAGAAAAGATATGTAACAAATCCAAAATCAAATGATTGTTTCTGGTGAACTTGTCAGACATTTTGTTGGGTCAGAGGACAGTGATTTTCCACTTGTCGCGGTGCTGGGTTAGTTGTGAGAGTGTTGTTTGTGTTGTGGCCCAGTTGTGCTGTGACTGATATGTACCGTGTATGTTAAATGACATTAGACCTGCAGAGCGCAGCAGCTGAGGTTGTAGATGGAGAACAGGTGCTGTGGTTGAGAGTTAGGAGCCCCTGTGTGTGTCCACACACACGTGTCTGAGAGAAGGCCCTCTGCTGCTCTTTGTGTGTGCACCAACTGTGAGCACGTGTGCACTATGAACCTCACTCACTGACAATGTACTGTTGTGTGCTGGCTCTGGAGCTGAGAAACCCAATATCCAAGGACACAGGAGCTGGGCCGCAGCTGTCCCATCTCTGCACCTCCGGTTACAGCCCATCACGGTCCACCACTCAACTTCATCCTTCAACATTCTAGTTTAAAAATGTTTTTGTTTGTTTGTTTGGCAAAATATTGTTATTAACAAAATCAAGTCTTCATAATAGGATTAATTCTGCTTTTTCCCCCTAAATGCTTTAATTCTTTCAGCAATGTGCAATTATAGTGTTGCATGAAAAATACCCTGCTGGTATTGCACAGACCAGTATTTTTTCCTGACTTTAACATATATCAAATGTTATACTTGTAAATGTTTCTGAGACAGTGTTCCTGCATGTGTGCGCACTCTCTACTCAGTGCACGTGGCGCGCCCCCGCGGCAGATGAAACTTGAGGACCCTGCAAAGTTTGGAAAACTCCTTCCTTCACACTTTGCCGACTCCTCTGGACTCCGCTCAGAGCTGCACCGGTGCCCCTGGACACACCATGGCGATGCTCACAGCCTTCCTCATCATCCCCTTGCTCAGTGAGACCTTCTATTATTCACTTTTTTTAAATGAAAGATTAGGAATGCTTATTGTGCTTGATCTTTATGTCCCTTTGTCTAAATAGTCTAATTTTTGTAATAATAATTTGTGCTAACTTTGACTAGGCTTGTATAAAAAGTAGATTAATTTAGACAAGTAGAAAAGTAATAATAATTGTGACTTTGCCTAAAGTTTGCTTGTAGCCTATAGGCTAATAAAGATAAAAGTAAAGCTGAGGTAGGCTAGATGTTGTTATGTGATTGTTTCATTAGAGCATCTGTGAAATGCCTTTTGCAGACTTTTGTGAGTGTGGTGATTTTGTGCGCTTTACTTCATGTCTTGTGCTAATTGATTTGTGTGGCGTGTTTACATGTCTGCTGCTGTAACAGCGTTTGAACCAGAGGCTGCAGGAGCTGCTCTAGCAGACACTGTCAGATCTCAGCTTTTCATTTGCAGATAGCCTTCCTTTGACCCCGCTGTAATTAGACGGAGACTTAAAGCC
The DNA here is from genome assembly GCA_900303255.1 of Lesueurigobius sanzi. Classification (NCBI taxonomy): domain Eukaryota; kingdom Metazoa; phylum Chordata; class Actinopteri; order Gobiiformes; family Gobiidae; genus Lesueurigobius; species Lesueurigobius sanzi. The sequence goes on along the minus strand of OMNZ01006839.1, from coordinate 16,195 downwards.
ATCTCTTTATCTCAGAAACATGCACTTGATGTTGTTTTCCAAACACTGTTCTTCTGTAGTTCCATCACTGGCATCTTTACTTTCTGATCTTTGCGTTCAGCTAGAGGACCTATGTCCTCTAGAAAATAACACTGACTTCCGTTTTTAAATGTTGGACAGAAACGAAACACAAGTCTAAATTCTTGGATTTAGATGTACCACTGTATAAAGGCATTTGAGCATTTTCAGATTAGAGGCGCACTGCCCCACAGTCATACACATCAAAACAGAAACTCCTCTTGTACAGTATTAGTTTATTAAATATCTTTGTGCAGGTTCTGAATAGGATGTGTCTGGAGGACCTGATAAAACTTTTCAAAAAGTTTTCAAAACGTTGTTTAAACAATAGTTATTATATAATTGATGAATGAATGTACACAGGACTGACAGTGATCTTACGTGTGACAGTGGAGCCAGCTGAGGAGGAGAAGGCTACTGTCACACAGATCTGCTATGTCTGCAAAAAGAAAGCAATATTTGAGATTTCATTTGTAGGTTAAACTTATTGGTGCTTTAATGCAGTCTCTTTGTCTCTTTCAAACTACATAAATGTATGATTTTGCTGTTTGGTGCCTGATTGTGGCTTGACCAGCTGAACTGACTGTTGTGTGCCAGTAATTGAGCGAGGGACAGACTGGAGGAGGTTATCTGCTCGGGGCTGAGCGTCTTGTCAGGGACTCATCCATCTTTCCCACATTCCTCCACAGCTCTGCGCCTGGCACCACCGGGGTCAATGCTGTATGAAAAAGTCCTCTTTCTCTGCATTGCACGATATGTCCTGATGCATAGCGTGGTTCTCTCTTCAGGTCCGGCCTGTTTGTCAGTGACTGTCAGCAGCAGTAAACCCAACGTCGAGGTCCATGAACACACTGGTGAGACACATGTTTTCTCACCCATAAGTCCATTAGTTCTATTATTATTACCTGTTTGAAATTTATCTTCCTCTTGTTTGCACATTTTCTTACTATTTGTACCTACAGCTATTGGAGTGAGTAAAATATTGTGAGATCAATAAAATTTATCTTACATCATAACATTGAATTGATCTGACACTGCTGCCTCCAGACGCCGTGCTGTCCTGTGAGTTCAGGACAGAGAAGGACCAGAACCCTCGCATTGAGTGGAAGAAGAAAGAAAAGGGAGTGACATTTGTGTATTTCAACAATAAGTTCACCAGTAAGAGACCTCCTCGACCATTTTGTTAATGCAGAACAATCAGTTTGGCCTTGATTAATGAAGGTTTTCTCCTTAAGGCTCTTACGCTCGACGGGCCAAGATGGAGGGGGCCACTCTCACCATCCACTCCGTCAGTCAGAAAGACTCGGGGGACTACCGCTGTGAGGTCACCGCCAGCGACGACCATGTGACCCTTGGGGAGGCAACTGTCACCCTGAATGTTTTAGGTATGATGTGGATCGTATATTAATGTGTTCTCTACTAACGGAGGAGACTGAGGTTTATAGGGTAAAAAGTTAAATAGATGCTAAAACCGTAATTTTTAATGGCAAGTGTAATTAGTAAAATAAGGATTGCATGTGCCTCCATAATATATCACAAGTTTCAATACTTTGTAAGTGTTGAACAGCTGTGCAGTGCTGCCTACTCTACAATCTATTTGCAATAACCAAGATCCCTGTTTATGGGCTGATAAGTGTTTGGAGGCATTTTTATCTTGCACTGTTTTAATCATTAATTCAGGAACAGTTAACACATGACTTTGCTAAACCTACATTGTCTTGTTTCAGTCTCAACACTTCGATAAATGTCAGATGGCATTTGGTTTATAACGTTTGGATACATGATTATTTTCTCATACACGATATACAGTTGTGCTCATAAGTTTACATACCCTTTTAAGTTCATAGAATGTGAATGATAACACATAAATCTTTTTTTCCACTCATGGTTAGTGGTTGTGCCAAGCCATTTATTGCCGAAGAACTGAGTTTACTCTTTTGAAATCATAATGAAACAGAAACTACTCAAATGTCCCTGATCTAACGTTTACATGACCGTCAGGAAAACTGTTCAGGAGCAAAGAAACACTCACTTCAGCTGAAATACAGGACTCTCTGAGAAAATTGATGTTCGTTTCAAGATGCACAATTATGTAAACTTTTGGTCAGGGACATTTGGCTAGTTTCTAGTTGAAAAGCGTAAACAAACAGGTTTTTTGACAATAAATGGCTTCATGCAACCTCTAACCCTGAGTGAAATAAAGGTTTTTGTGTTATCATTCATATTCTTTGACATTCAGCCAGGGTATGTAAACTTTTGAGCACAACTGTACATCGAATCAGCCCCTAATTTCAATTCAGTTTATTTTGTATAGCCCAAAATCACAACAAAAGTCACCTCGCAGGGCTTCACATGAAAAACAAAGTTGCTTTAACAGACAATGAGTGAATAATAAAATGTCCTGGAGCATCCCCCGTACTTAGACCCTAAAAAATATTGTCCCAGTTCTTTTCCTTTTTTCTTTTAGCATTGCCTTTTAAAGGTTCTTTCTGTTTACACCTCAAAACTATCCATCTTTTGCTCCCGTAACCCATGCCGTGTCCTCCCCAGTGCCTCCTCACATCCCGTCCTGTGAGGTGCCCAGTCCAGTGTTTGTGGGCTCTAGTCTGGAGCTCCACTGCAAGGACAAGCTCAGTGTGCCCCCTGCCACTTACCGCTGGTACAAGGACAACAAGGGCCTGGCAGCTACAGTGGACTCTCCCTACAGCATAGACCCCAGCAAAGGCACTCTGGTGAGCCTGTTCACAAAGACACCCGCAATTATTTATTTTAATTACACTACAGTCATATATTACAATCATGCAATGTTCTTAAAGGCCCTATACCTGATTTTATTTATGTTAGGAGTGAAATGAAATTCGTTTTGTTCTCCTTCAGCGTATTTGGTATGCGAAAAAGACTGTCCATCCAATTATGAATCGATTGTGAACTTGCAGGCTCGTTATTGTTAGCATTACTGTGACAGTGACCCTGAATCTGAACCCATGAATTGATCCCTCTTAAGGATTGCGATGTTGGAAATGCGTGAGCAATGGTGGGAATGAGTTTGGACAACAACTAACATTTTAAAGTGCATATGGCATGTTTGAGCCCTTTTGTAATTAGGATTTAGTTTGATGGATAATATCTGTGGAAAGTAGTTTTACTTAAGACATTTTTTATGTCAGTGGCTAGGTTCAAATGATGAGAAAAACTGCAGTTCTCAGATAACCCAATAATCAGATCTGATGCGTTCATATTCACTTCAGAAATCTGATTATACAAATCTCCGGGTCAATTGTGGATTTTTAGATCAACTGAACCCATGCAGCTCCCATCAATCAGCTCCAGTGAGGAAAGTGTGGGTAAGTTAGGCATGAGTTTGTACCACAACTAAGACTTTATTTTAGTCTTCTTCATTGTTTGTAATTAGTATTGTATAATTGTGTTAACTCTGTTTTACTGAAAGTGTTTTCCAGTGTGCCATATGCACTTTAACCTTTCACTCCCTGTTTCATTGTCATAAACAAAAAACAATCAGGTACAGGGCCTTTAACTACTGTAAAATGACTTCCTGGTTATCGTACATCAGAGATACATGTTATCATTTATGAAACACTGATGTCTGTGTCTGTGGAGCAGAAGTTCAGCAGCGTCTCCAGGCTCGATGCAGGGATGTACCGCTGTGAGTCCTCCAACAATGCAGGGGCGCCCAAGAGCTGCGTGGCCCAACAACTCAAAATTATCGACTGTAAGTTTTTGAGGACTTGAATGCGCTAAACAAAACCTGCATCAATGTCTTCACGCCTCCGTTTGGTCGTGGCAGATCCTCTGAACCTGACCATCCTGATCGCTGGTGCAGCCGGACTCTTAATGTTCGTGATCCTCTGCTGTATCTGCGCCTGTGTTTGTCGACGCAGAGGCTGTTGTGGAAGTGAGTACTAACACAAACAACATCTATTATTCATCAATGCGTTGTTTATCCACATAACAGCACAGAGTACAGCACATTGATACATCCAGCAACAGCTTGGTTACATTTACAGCAAGGCATCAAATTAAATAGGAGGTAATGTACGGATCATTTAGCAAGTCTATGTTATTACCAGAAAAATACTTACCAGTTATTAGTCTTAACATCAGGTCAGGGTAAGGGTTAGTATTATGATTGAATTACAATGAAATATGTGTCCCGTTGCCATTACTGTAATTACCATGTTATTACAGTTTTAGGTGCCAGGCTATTTCTAACTTATTACTCTGCTTGTGGCTCCAAAATGACAACACAATGGCTTCTCAAAGGCTGGTGCTTTGGCCTGATACATGCCGTGAAATCTACAGGACATAAATAACAAAGGCTTTAGACCAGGGGTGCTCTGTCTCACAGTAAAATGTAAGATATTTAGGTTATAATTGTCTAGAACGATTAAACTTGCTGTAAAAAGATATCTCTGGTGATATATCAGCTCAACTCGGCAAGAACCCTGAGGGCCAATCAAAATTAGTCTGCGGACCCCATTTGGCCCCCGGGCCGCACTATGGGCACCCCTGCTTTAGACACTATCAATTCACAGGCAACATGTGGGCTAAACAAAACGATAGTGATGTCATGACTGAATCAGCTCTTTAATGTGAACAGTTTGACCTGGGTCTCGATTGTGAAAAGAAAGTGAAAGCTTTTTGCACTGTGATTTTTGTTAATATGTTGTGGGTTAAAATTTTATTCACAGTTTTTTCAAATGGTAAAAAAATCACTCCGAGTTTGTATAATTTGAATAACATTGTGTGCCTATTAGCGATCAGGACTCAGATAATGGCTGGTGTCTTATATAAAAATGAACCAGTCTTTTCAACGGCTCTTTTCAGTGAACGGATCTCAAAGATTAGCTCCCAGTAAACAGCCATAAATCCCATCACTATTAAATGAGCTACCTCATGGCCACCTGACACTTCAGAGTAATTGCACAGTCTTGTGCATTGTAAATGATCGTATTATGTTCAGAACACTGTAGGTTACAAATGCATACAATGTTACAACATAATTATTACAAAATAGCCTGAGCAGCCTGCTAATTGGCACAGCAGCTGCTGTTGGCTCTGTCCTTCAACATGTCTGGGCCAGTGCAGGTCTCCAGCCTCTTATACTCGCACCAAACACTCACGATAATAGCTGTTTAACAAAAAATAAACATGTCCTTTGTGGCAAAATTAACATATTTTATGTATAAGAAACATATTTTCACAATGTAAATCATAAGAATTTTAAACAAAAACATATTGAACTGGTCAAATGCTATTACAGTGCTGTAAAGTGAACAGCTACTAACAGTTCAGTTCAGTGACTTTGGAACCTCACGTGTGCTGTACGAGAACTCATCACAGCTGGATTCTTTCATATGAGCTGGAAAAAATCATCCCACCACAACATTTTTGTTTAAAAATGTGTTCAGTCTTAATTTTGTATTCACCCTTTTACTGTATTTTCCTGTTTAGTATATGCAAAGGTTTGAAAGATCAGAAAGAATTCAGATTCCATCTAAATCAGATGCTGTGTATCAGATTATTCTGGTCTGTATGTTGTAAACCACTGCCATAACTAAATCAGATTTTATTTTCTCTTCCAGAAAATAAGGAATCAAAATGGTGAGTGTCCTCCTCTTAATTGTGCCCTTAGCTGTGTGTCTGCGCCAGGAGTGGAAAGTACACATTTGAAGTACTTTTACTTTACGATGTATGGTGGTTTAGACCTGGTTTAGACCTGGTTTAATCCTGGTTTAGTCCTGGTTTAGACCTAGTTCAGTCTTGATTTAGATCTTGTTTAGACCTGGTTTAGTCATGATTTAGACCTGGTTTAGTCCTGGTTTAGACCTGGTTTAGTCCTGGTTTAGACCTGGTTTAGTCATGATTTAGACCTGGTTTAGACCTGGGTTAGACCTGAGTTACTGATATAGACTCTGGTAAACCTGGTAAAGTACATTTCACAGTGGATACTTTTATACTTTACATAAGTAGAAATTGAATCTGATACTTCAGTAGGCTAAACCCTTGGTCCTGCATCTGTACTTCTACTTTAGCAACAATACTGTGTACTTCTTCCTCCACTGGTCTGCACCGGAGCTGATCTTTCGTGCCTCTTGTCTTTCAGCCCGTCCCCGTACATCCCCCCTCCGCTTCCTCCCGCCCGCCACGTGAGTCACCATCATCAAAGCGCTCTGTTATCACGTCAGGCCCTGTTCTGATCGCTGCTTCTCTGGATCTGGCTCACCATTAGCTGCCGTTGATAGGTCCCTGATAACCGGATAAGGAAATTACAGGAAATAGTTCACGAGTTTTCTCTCTGCTCCACACAGCTCAAGACGTACAAGACGACCCAGTCATTCATGATCTGAGCCGCAGAGGGATTGTCGACGCCAAACGAACACTGCACTTAAACCCGTCTCCACCTTTGTTCTCACTGTGGATTGCTGGATATTGTATGTGTGCCTATATGCTTGTACTACCTTATGAAGTGTGTGGTTGTGTATATTTTACTTTTATCTGATAGTTTTTTTTTTTTACTGTTATTTCCCATTACTTGCTTTATTGCGATGTTTTGAAGCTCTTTACTGCCCTCTTCAGATCACAAACTGTTACTACACCCACTGAATACTGATGGAGCGCACTCCTCTTAACATTTAGGATGGACAGAGGGGATTATTTGTCATTTTAATGTCATTCCACCATGTCTCTACAAGGAAGGACATGTTACTCAGGTATTTGTAAAAAGTCATAGAGCCAGACCACAATTACTGGTCTGGCTCTATGAAATTATAATTGTATATTCTAATAATTAGGGCAGATTATCCTTGTTAGTTTATGAGGCTTTTTATACAAAACACAATATTCTATGCTCTTGATGTATTATGTACATATTTTGACACACATGCCATTGCTTTTGCTTTGTAATATATTTCGTATGGATTATGTACATTTCAATATTCAGTGTTTGACAAATGAACAGGTGTCTGCACACACTGAATGGTGCTGAGCCAACATTTTAATAAAGAAATTTAAAATAGTTTGCATTAATCTGATCATTTATCATGTACAATACTTTTATGATTTTAATATCAGTAATATTGTTTATTGTTAGCTGCTTAGTTAGTCTGTAATGGAGCACTATACAGTTCTGCATCCTTGCTGGTGCCAGGAGGAAAAATCCCATTCAAATTCATTCTCCATAGACATATATCTCCTCTCTCTTTCTCTCCTCTCTCTCTCCCCCCTCTCTCTCTCCCTTTCCTCTCCTCC
>OMNZ01006837.1:28608-54290 GCA_900303255.1 Lesueurigobius sanzi | reverse complement strand
TCAACGCTATGTTACAAAACTCCCCGGACACGCAGGAGGACCAGAGAGGGCTCGTTTTAAAGCTTGAAGCTTAAAGCTAGTTTTCAGCTGAATAAACAGCATATCGCTCTGACTTCCGGTTCCAATGTTATGCGCAAAATTCCGCGATTTGTAGTTTTTTTCTTTTTCATGTGCAATTTGGCGCCCCCTCCAGCAGATGGTGCCCTAGGCGGCCGCCTGGGTCGCCTATGCCTAGAGCCGGCCCTGCTTGTAGGTCTTCCATTTGCTAACAATTGCTCCCACAGTTGATTTCTTCACACCAAGCTGCTTACCTGTTGCAGATTCAGTCTTCCCAGCCTGGTGCAGGTCGACAATTTTGTTTCTGGTGTCCTTTGACAGCTCTTTGGTCTTGGCCATAGTGGAGTTTGGAGTGTGACTGTTTGAGGTTGTGGACAGGTGTTTCTTATACTGATAACGAGTTCAAACAGGTGCCATTAATACAGCTAACGAGTGGAGGACAGAGGAGCATCTTAAAGAAGAAGTTACAGGTCTGTGAGAGCCAGAAATCTTGCTTGTTTGTAGGTGACCAAATACTAATTTTCCACCATATTTGCAAATAAATTCTTAAAAAATCAGACAATGTGATTTTCTGGATTTTTTTTTCTCATTTTGTCTCTCATAGTTGAGGTCTACCTATGATGAAAATTACAGGCCACTCTCATCTTTTTAAGTAGGAGAACTTGCACAATTGTGGCTGACTAAATATTTTTTTTACCTCCTGTATTCATACTTGGATTCATACTCATATACTTACTACATACTATACTGTATATTTGGGATATTCTTCCTCTAGAGTGTATATTTTATTTTCTTATTCAGTGTACATAAGAGATGTCTATCCAGTTTTATTGACATTTTCATACACACATTTATTCTTGTGTTTACTGGATGATCCTTGAATTCAGGATAATCATTTTAGAATAAGTTTATTTAGGCTATTTCAGTTTTAGACATTTGCCTTCCAAAGCAGGGATCTATAAATAAATAAAAAACCTCACACTTAATACCCTCGCGGAGAAAAAAAAGTCATCTACTTTGAAAAAGGGATGGTCCGATATGAACATTTTCTGCCGATATCGTGATCCGATATTTGACTCACTGCTGTGATCGAGACCTACTCACATGGAGTAAAGGTCCTAAATTCATTTTTGGAAAAAATGATAATACAATATGACTTTGGCGGGTTACAGTAGTTCACTCAGATTTCTTTAGAGACTATGATGGCTATTATAAAAGATTGTCAAATACAATTGTTGAGTGAAATGCCACTTCTGGCTAAATATTTACATAGGTCTATCAGAAAAATGTACTTTTATGCTCAGTAATTATCTGGAAAAAATATCGGCAGGGGATTTTTCCATATCAGACCAATATTTGAAAAATATCAGCCGATATATCTGACCATCCCTACTTTTAAAATCACTATACTTGAGTATTTTTTCTACTTTAAAAACTCACAGAACTACTTCTGCTTAACACATGCATACCAAATATTTGTCATTTTTGTATAATTTTAACTCTTTATTGACAAATGTTTGTGTAACTTTTTAAAAGTCAGAATAGGCCCTCAAAGATTGATAGTTTATTTTTTGTAGTGGCAGATTTTCATAAAAACTCACACTTAACGCCTTAGACCAGGGGTGTCAAATTCATTTTGGGTCGAGGGCCGAAATTCAACTAGGATGGCGGCTCGCGGGCCACATATAAACAGGAAAATACTATTAACACATTTTTAAATAAATTAATAACAATAATGAGCTGTATTGATTCACCTCATTTAATCAATTTTATAAATTTGGACAAAGCCCTACAGGACTGTAGCCTAATAAATAATTCTAATGGCTTACAAGCCTGTGTCACCAGCGCCATAGCAGGAGTTTAGAAATTAGTCAGATGAAAATATCTTAATCTGGGGGGTCTGGGAGTCCTCCCCCAGGAAATTTTGAATTACACAGATGTAATTTAGTGCAATCTGGTGTATTTTAGATGAGCATATTCTATTTTAATCAGTCTTATTACACAATGACACAGATAAACAAAATTAGAACACAGGCTCATTATTATTACAACCCTCACAATTTTAAAGCTGGTATTAATTTAAATTTATTCATCCATTGTTTTATTTATTGATTGACTGTCTGTATCCTGCAGCCTCACACTGAGCTGTGGAGTGGCCACAAGTGCCAATAAAACACTAAAAGCAAAACTTTTACCAGAAACAGAACACCTGCTGTTTTTGTAGCTTTTATAATCGTACTGTAACAGTAGGCTTCTTGATATTAGCCTTTCCCCGGCGGTCTCCCATCCAAGTCCTGACCAGGCCCTGCCCTGCTTAGCTTCAGAAATCTCACCAGATCAGGCAGAGCAAAAACGGTATGGCCATAAGACAGTGTCAGTGCCCTCTGCTGGATAGGTGTGGAATTCCTTCCTTTAAAAAAAAAGATTTGGCTGCCCCCTAGTGGCTGAATTGAGCATTTTGGTTATTTCTTTAAAATGCTATATCTCCGCTCAGGAATGGGCGAGACTTACTTTTTTTTGACATGTTCAGAAATGTATGCTCGATAGCCCAGGGGCCGGATGAAACCCTCTTGCATGTATGTTTGACACCCCTGCCTTAGACAAAAAGTCTTCTACTTTTAACGAGTTATATGGCTGTGACTGCAAACAAATCAGATAGCATGGTTCATTTTGCATTTGTTCGAGGTGCCAGCAGGGTTGCACTGTCCAGACTGATGTCCCTCTGTAACAAAGTAAAAAATCTTTACATTTTTATGCTTTAACCACCTGTCTGTGGCCTTCCATTTAAATGTGAACTTTGTCCTCTGCATTTGACCCATCCATCGGTACCACTGGGGCAACCCATATGGAGCAGTGGGCAACCGCAGTGCAGTGTCCGGGTCAGAATCACATGGCAGGAGGATTAATCTATTGCTTTTCTGGCCATCAATGAATAGCTTGTTTGTGTAAGTATTCATTTACTGAAATGGATGCTATAGGGATAAACAACCAGTTTGTAATTTACAATTAATTTAATATGATAAGATATGTGGAGGACTGCCAAAATAATAAATGTTCACATTTGCAAATAATTCTTAAAATATCACTACAAATGCAGAGATAAAAAGTATAATTATTAAACATTGTTTTGTACTTAAAACAAAAAATAAAGCCTTATTTTCAGCCTGTATTTATTTGTTTTATCTTTCAAACCCGAGACCTTTTGATCATGAGACTCTACCCTCTGTGTCACGGTCATCCCATATTGTGTTTTCAACAGTCTCCCTTCAAATTGATGATAGCTCGATTGCTTAGATCAAACTACCTGAAGCCCTGCCCTCTTAATTTGCATTTGGGGAGAGTAATCAAAAAAACAATGCAAGGCGTAAAAATAAAAGGAAATTAATGGAACAAGAATGAATTAATGAATAAATAAATAGCTAGAAAATAGAATGGATTTATTTTTTAAGCACAAAACAGATTTTATTTAGAATTTGGAGTGATATTCTAATAATTATTTCCCAGTGTAGACATTATTTATTATATTTATTGATTGATTTACATATTTATTTAGGCAGTATCTTCCATACTAGGGGTGTCAATAGAGTCTGTCCATAGGATTATGGCTCCATCTACAGGACAGAAGAGTAAAACAAAAACATTAAATATTGTGAAATAAAATTGCATTGCTCCCATTTCAGAACTTCTGGTGGATTTATAGACATTATATAAAAACAAAACATTTGGTTAGTTTTTAAGTAGGTTCAGTCTTGTATATGAATTTCAGAGACATCAGGAAATGCAGTTTTATCCTTTGCTTTCTTTTTCTCCGAGTCACTATCCAAGTCTTCCTCACTGCATTCATCATCTCCAAAGTCAAAGTCATCATCATCATCACCACTGTCTTCTTCCTTCCGTCGTCCTTTCTTTTTCTTTTGACAATCGTCTTCTTTGTCCTCTTCTTTCTGGTCCAGGTTGGAGTTTACTCTGTATATCAGCAAAAAAAATTATTATAATAATGTATTTAGAAACATAGCAGACTATCTATATAAACTGTTATGTAAACGTGATATTAGAATTAGATATAATCTTTATTGTTATTGCAACAAGTACAACGAAAGTTTTGTAGTCCAGTTGGTGTCTTCCAAAAAATGTCAATAAATGTTAAAAGGCAATTAAATCTTTAAATGACACATCAGTTACATTAGGCCTCTGGTCGGTTACATTTGACAGCATTCAGTGGCAACTGCACTTGGATAAAAACTGTTCTTTAATCTATTTGTCCTGGTCTTAATGGACCTGTGCCTACTCCTTGAAGGTAGTAATTGAAAGAGGGAGTGTCCTGGATGTTGATTTGGGCCTTCTTGATATTCTAATGTACTATAAACGCCCACAAGAGGGCAATCCTGACAACATCGTGAACATCTTAAAATACTCACGGAATCACAATTTCATCCTTTTTGCCACATTTGCAGCATATCTCAAGTTGAAGAGAGCAGTCCTTGCAGACCACGTGATATGCGTCCTTTATATTCTTTTGATTACACTTCACACTATAAAGTATAAACACACAAGCAATAATTTATTTCTTTTCTCCGACGCATGAAGATGATGCACGTCTTTTAAAACTCACCATTTGCGTGGTTGTGTTAATGGTTTGTATTTGTTGTACTTGACTTTCCATTCAAGTACATCTTTACAGTGTTGGCAAAGACCCTCGTGAACCTTCGAGTTAGCCTTCTGCAAGTTAAGAGAGTTTATACAAAGTCAGTAGAAAGGAGAAACAGTGGGGCTGCTGCTACGGGATGTTATGTTGTTAGCATGCTTTGTAGGATTGACTAAAATACCTTCACTTGGACCGTAGCTCCATATTTGTCATTCTTGTACGCAGATGTATTTTGATGCTTTTGACCACGCGAACGCGAAACATTACCTTTTTGAGAACTCATTGCTTGTTTTACACTTTTACAGCCTTTTTTCTTTTATCTACACGCTACACGACACGAGCGCATGCCTACCCCGGAAGTGCTTCACATATTTTGAAACGTCATCGCGAACGTCATATGGGCGAGTGGGCGAGTACGTTATGGCAAAAAGAAGTACTAAATGTGCAAAAGAAAACAGAAGATAACTTGATTGCGTGAATAAACTGAACAACATTCATGTATGTATGAATTAAAAATCGGTTTGTTTAATTTTTATTTATTTATTTTTTACAAAATGTGGGCGGGGTGAAGAGAACCTCCTCGAGATAATAATTGGTTAATGGCTCAGAAGCATGATTTCTATAGGTCCATATCTCTGTCAATCAGCACATTCCTTCCCACCTTTGCCAAGATAACAAACTGGCTGGTGTATTCAGAGAAAGCGGTGATGTTTTGTGCCAAAGCGAAACTGCATCTTGGAAGAGCGTAAGCGTTTTACGTGAAGACATTTATCAGGATAAATTTGGACACAAATAATAACCTCTGTTGCTATTGGGCGCTGACTGAATCCAGCTAGTTATTATTCATGACCGTGTGTGTTTTGTGGAAGAGGCAGCAGCAGACGGCATCGTTGCGGTGGAGATACATTCAAATACAACAAGTAACACTGGGTAATCTATTTGAGGATAACCTTGTCGATCTCCTTGTGGTGGAGAAGATAAGTTAGTTTGGTTGTTCAAAGATAGCGCGGGCCACACCGCTACAGCGGCGACGACACCGAGATTGTCACGAAGGAAATTGACACAAAACAAGCAGTGCACCTACTGGTTCAGCTGTGATCCTGGTAATAATCCTTTATTAGATGCTTATTGAAATCGAATAACTGAACATTTGTTGGTTTAGTTGCGCTTTTACACTGTATCTGGCATTTTTTTTACATTGTATGCATGTATCCATTATTTGTCTGCAATGCCTTGGCATGTAAGGGAAGTCTGACCCCTGGGAAGAGACTATAGGCTACTACTACTTACTGCCATTTTACAATATGGCTTCAGGGGTTAGCGTTAGATCTTCAAAGATGATCATGTGTTCACTGTTTTTTGTTGTGGTTATTATAGCATTACCAACCACTGACATCTGGATATATATTTTGTTGTAAATGTTTCAAAAGCCAGTGATAAGTCTGCATTCAGTGATTTTTCTGTTTCTCTCATCTAGTTTTCTTGTTTAAACAGAGCTTTCTAATCAATTCAACAGTATTACATATATGGTTATTTCTTTACAACTTGAATGGCAATGCGAAGAAAGAGATTGCATGTATTTGAATTTAATTTTTATTTCAACCATTTACTTTTATTTACCATGTTTCATCATTTCTATATGAGTTTTTAACCCTGTATTTCTTTCACAGTGCTTTAGGATGAACCACCTATCTATCAGTGAGCTATGTTGCCTTTTTTGCTGTCCACCGTGTCCCAGCAAGATCACCTCCAAGCTGGCCTTCCTGCCCCCTGAGCCCACCTACAGCCTCATGTGTGATGAGAGTGGCAGCCGGTGGACGCTACACCTGTCTGAACGTGCAGACTGGCAGTACTCTGCCAGGGAAAAGGACGCCATTGAGTGCTTCATGACGCGAACCTCAAGAGGGAATCGCATTGCCTGTATGTTTGTGCGGTGCTCGCCCAGTGCACGTTACACACTACTGTTTTCCCATGGTAATGCCGTGGACTTGGGCCAAATGAGCAGCTTCTACATTGGCTTGGGGTCTCGCATCAACTGCAATATCTTCTCCTACGACTACTCGGGTTATGGAGCCAGTTCTGGGAAACCCTCTGAGAAAAACCTATATGCTGATGTAGATGCTGCCTGGCAGGCACTACGATCACGGTGAGTGCAATAGTCTAAGCCACCCCCTTCCTGCAGAAGGTCTCCACTTCTACAATCTTCAAAAGAGTTTTTACTTATCAAATATGGCAGAGAGCAACCTATGCTTCTGCTTTGACAAACACTCAGTAGCCAAGGTGATACTTTGACTCCAATATATACTTACCTAAATCTTTACAGGTTGGGGGCTCGTTCTTAACTCAATGTTCGATACACAAAGAGAAAATGCATCTATAATTGATGCTTCTGAGTGGTTTAGCTAAAACAGTCAAAATTTAGTAATTGATCTTATGAACAAAATGTTTTTTGAAAATGCTTCAGAGAGCCCCTCCACATTTAAAATACTTCATTATGACCCAGCAAATGCATGCAATATTACTGCTTTAAACATTCATTCATCTTCTTACTTGATATATTTCATCTCTTGACTTTATATATTTGGGAAGAATTTCTGTAATGTGCCATGAACTGTGTGAGCATCAAATTAAGCTGTCTGCTGCATAGTCACATGAAAAGCTGCTCCCAGTTCACATCATCTTCTGACGGTTCAGCGGTGGTTGCGAAAAGATTATACTACAGTTCAATATAGCACTATTCTGTACGACTTACTGTCAGTTACAAGGATGACAAAATGGAAAAGGACTTTATTTGTGGGTAGAAAGGCAGTTTCCTATGACGCGAAGACAGTTTGTGTTGCTGAGATTAAGCTATCCAGTATGTAGAAGGCAGCCAAATAGAGCTAGAATTTATTCAAATTAAAACAAAATTAAATAAACATTTTTTGATCACTTTCTTTATTATATTTGTAAATCTTGCACTTTTTAAAGCCAGGGCTATAAGGATTCTGGTCACAATCACTTTTGGCAGCACACTGTCCACAAAAAACAAATCTAAATGGAAAAGAGGGAGTGTTGTGTGTCCACTGTAAACAAGTTTGATCTAAACCTGTTCTGAAAGAAGCTGGGCTGAAAGCACTTCACTGACGTTCACGTAGATGGATGGCATTGAGAACTGTCAATAAAGATGCACATTATAGAAGCTTAAGATCTCAATTTGTGTTCGTACCAAACAGGGTTTAAAATAAGGAAGTTGTTAACAGAAGTTCAACAGGAAACTCTTGATAATTTTTTTGAGGAAAGACACCACTTATGCCACAAAGCTGTGCTAAACCAAAAGTGTTTAAGAGAAAAAAAATCTTTATCAATGACTTGACCACTCAGTTTGCAGTTGAACTACATTTCATCCAATAGGGTTTTCACAATGATGAGAAAAAGATGTTGGGCTGGGCTCTAACATAGCTCTTTTCTTTAGTTTGCATGCTAGATTCAAATCATCCAGTGTAAACCATTTCCCTTGCAGTCTATGTTACTGTAAATATCATCAAAAGCTCAATATATCACTAAAAAGGCTGTCACAGACCTAGTCCTGTGGTGATATTCAGTAATGATGAAGGGCCACTTTGGTCAATGTTTCAGGCAGAATCACAAGACCTATGAAGGAAGCCCTAAAGAGAGAGTGCTCTTCTGAATCACACAGAACACTTCAAGCTACCAGGAAATTACTTGACTTTCAAGAAAAGCCACTTGCGTAGATTCTGTGTGTGCGCCTTTTACCATATGGTCTCATGATTTACAATCTTGACTTCTGAAACAGTCGACTTTTTGACGAAGTAGTAAGACTTAGACTTAGACTTGGACAGACTTTATTGATCCACAAGGGAAATTGTGTTGTCACAGTAGCTCGAATAGTATCTTACAATAAAAATAACAATCTTAAAATAACAACAATAACAAAATAATAAATGTGAGAATAGAATAAAGAAATCCGGTACTACTACTGGAATATACATATCTGAGAGTATGTACACATTTACAAGTATAAAATACAGAGATAAGATACTAAATACTAAAAAATAGAATGATAGAAATTTGACATTTTCAATAATAAGTTGTCTATTGTAGGAAGGTTGTAGATAGTTCTCGTTATTTCTTTGCAACAGCGTGATAATTATTGAGGAGCAGGTCATGAGGCTAGAGTGGTTTAACACCTATTATATTATATTAAAGCCTAATAACATCTAACTACTTAAAGGAATAAAAAAAAAGGATGAAAGTGTGTAAAAACTGTATCAGAATAGAGTTTATTGCCTTTGTCAATGAAGGTTTCACAGACTAGTTTTCTTCGGTGTTCTCGTGCAACATGAAACATAAACTTGTAACTTGTAAAAGCTTTGAGTGAGTTTTGTTTCTTTTTTTCTTGACAGTAGCAGTAGGATATTGCAGAAGCTATAATTAAGCGGCTGCATTGCATAACCGATGACAGCTTTGTGTTGATTTATTTTTCCTTAGCATCAATCAACCACAGACGGATGTGGCACTCCCTTTACCTGGGCAGGGACGATTGTGATTCACTTACCATGTGAGTCAGCGGGCTCAACCAGCCTGATCACACGATCAGCTGGGACAGACCTCTGACCGTCAATGTAGATAAAACCTGCTCTATTGTAAACAGTAATGGCCTTCCTTCGAACATGTGATATAGGCTATTTGTGCTGTGATCGTCACTACGGGGTGGAGCCCTGCCAACAATCAATACTAGAGACCTCACGTTGAACCGTAGCCTAGCAACGGATTTCCAATAAGGCACTCCTCCCACATTTTAATTCTCTATTTACATTTTCTAAAAAGCCTTTATTGTATTGGGCCAATACATATTAAAATCTTTTAAAAGATGTTGCTGGTTTCTTCCACGCGTATCGTCTCCAACAACTTTTTCAATTGTTGCTGAATGTTTACAATGTGGGAGGAGTGCCTTGGTTTTTCGTTTTTCTGTTCCCCAAACGCCAAAGAGCATCTTCCCCAAAAAACTACTTTTGTGGTACTGACTTCCTAAGCAGTTTGTGTCCAGTTTCTCTCGGATTTCCAATAAGCTTGTGAACTGCGGTTTCTTACAATGACCCCCAATAGTGCTAATCTTAATGGCCCTATGCATTATTTTGTTTCTGTGTAGTAAAATTAGTTTTCTCTTCCTATCGTATATTGTGAACTCAGTTATTGGGGAAAAAATGCAGAACATTTAATTATAAAGCATCCATATCAATTTCAGTTTGTTAGAAATGTGTCAGGAAAGTTAAGAATGTATAATTAAGAGATAATATAAGATAAGACTTTATCAATGGAGAAATTCACTTGTTACCGAAGCTCTTAAGAATGTGCAATCAAGAAGAACAAGATGCAGGGATACAGGGTAAACGAGACCTACAGTATGTGTGTGCTCTTGTTTTATTTGAAATGTAAAGGCAGCCGAGCTTAAGACGACAGTAGACAAAGGTGTGTTCATAGTTGGGTGTAGAGTGCTACTTCCCCTCAGTTCATAAATAAAGTTGCCATGACAAGTCTGCTAATAGTATCATACACTTTTATAACCAAAATACCCAATAGTCTACAAAACAGCAGGAAGTTAGTTTTCTAAAGGGATGCCCTTATTGTAGTGCAGACGGCGCTGTTAAACATGGCTGTGGAATTTGTTCTGAATATCTGAAAATATCTGAACCATGGGACTGGGAATATTTTTGGTCTTGAGGGAGCAAGAGGTGGGACTGAAGAGGCGGTAGTGGGAGCGGGAACAAGGGAGAAGGAGGATGTGATGCATAATACATTGGATTTGTGTCAGGAGGCTAAATGATGAACGTTTGGGGGAGGGTAAAGGATCACTAGGACGTTGCAAGGCGAAATGCAATGGAGGAAATTGTAGCCTGGTGATTGTTGTTGCGATGGGGGTTGGTCACGGCGAGTGCGTCTGGACTGGAGATGTTGTTGTCATCTTTACCTCACAAGAGCGAGTGTGAGCAAAAGAGGCTTATTATGGTGAGATTTGATTAGAGTGACCTGTTGTTGGTTCACTGATCTGTAAACTTGTCCCTAATGTTTTCAAATACTTTGTACACATCGTCGGTAATATCATGCAATATTCAAGAACTGTCTTAAATATTGGAACAACATTATTATTGCAGTATTTACTAAACCATTTCAACACAGCACCAGTATTAATATTAAACACCTATTAATCTTAAACATATACTGTACATTGGGCAGCCCTATCCTGCAGATTCATTATCTAGTTACTAGTATGAGTAAAACCTTCACATTCTTTTTGGTATTTGAAGAAAACTATTTTTCTTAATTCAAAGAAAATAATTTATCTTAACATTGTTGTAAGCACCACTTAAAGTTTGACTAAAGGCTTACTCGAAGCTGTTGTGTTGTGTAATATTGTAAAATATTACCTGTCTTACAATTGGCTGGCTTTTGATGGCATGACGCGGAAAGACTAGAAGGGTGCGATGAAAAGATAATGATAAGTCCCGATAAGAATAACTTCTCTTAAACAGGTTTGAGTGCTTTGCGTAACAGATGCACCATGAGAGTCACTTCAGGCCTTCCCATTAGAACCAATTGTAATAGAACAGGCCATACTTCCTCATGCCATGCCAGTATTGTTGCCTCCCCTATTTATGTAGCCTACTTGGTAAATATCAGCTGACTCCAAATGAAAAGACTGTTTATACCTGTGAAGTTAAGTTGGTAAATACAGTGGGCAGTGTGCAGTTGTGTGTACGCAACACGGTACAGCAATGTAGTAATCGTCACAGCTCTGTGCAACCGTAGTGGTCTGTAATCTTGTTTATTTTGGCCTTTAGTCACAGATCCCTTAATAGTAAGGCTCGCGTATGTGTAAAAGACGGGCTGTGGCTCTGCTGTCTTGCCGCCCGGGGCCACACAGTTGATGCAGTGTTGTTCGACTTAGTTTCAGGCGGTCAGCTGACTGGTCTCCGGAGCAGGTCACATTCTCCATAATCAGCTGCGGAATGCCATGTCTCCTCTTCCCCGTTCCTCCAGCTTAATTTCTTTTTAATCTGACGTCAAACACACTCCCACTACTACCACTTTGCTCTACTTTCATTTCCCTCCTGTTGTCATGGGACTCGAGACCACGGTTTTTCATATTGCTTTGAATAGCAGCTTTAGGCGCAGTGTTCATTTAGCGGTGAGAAAGGTGCAGGCCATAAACTCACATGCAAGTGACTTTAGCTGATAAATGTGAGAGGGTGAGTCTTATCTTGGTTGCTAGGGTAAGTGGGGGCAACAGATCCAGTGACTAATTGTCAGCGGGTATTCTGTACTGTGTGTACTGCGATTGCTACATTTTCTGACCCACTTTTTTCTTAGTGTTTATCTGAGTTAATTTGTGTCAGAGAAATTGTTTGACTGTATAGAATCTTTGAAGGTACAGGGTTGTCTAAAGGTGGCCACACACTACAGGATTTTAAATCTTTTGAGACTAAAAATCTGTGCTCAGACCACACACACTTAAGGACATACATGAGGACACACATACACACACATGAGGAGTCCCACCACAGATCATGCCATGAGAGAAAGATTTCGTTGAGCCACGCCTCAGACTCAGAAAGACTAAAAATCCGGCCTAAAATCCTCTAGTGTAGGTACAAGTCTATATTTGTTGTCCAACGTTATAAATAATGGTTTCATGAATTTATTATTAAAATGTAACAGCTAATTGAATTTCTTGCTTTGGCGACTGAGCAACAATGCGCAGCCTTCTTCCGAAAGCAGACTGATTTTTGTCTCTCTTCCAGGTACGGTATTCGTCCGGAGAATGTGATCGTCTATGGCCAGAGCATTGGCACTGTTCCGTCCGTGGACTTGGCCTCTCGCTATGAAAGTGCAGCGGTCGTCCTCCACTCCCCGCTCACCTCCGGTATGAGAGTGGCTTTCCCCGACACCAAGAAGACCTACTGTTTTGACGCCTTCCCAAAGTGAGTCACCACAACATACAGGAGGCACATGTGAAAGCCAAGGGTTACATACTGAGCTTGGCAAGTGTCCCTACACATGACTGGACATGATAGACACAGACTTAAGTGTTTATGCCATCTGACATAAAAATTACATTTAGCATTTTACTGTTGGGAATGGGGAAAGTGGTATATATATGTTTTACTGATATATGGGTCTAATGATGTGAATCACTTGCTCCCTCTGGTGGTCAAAATGGATATTCTTCCCTTCTCCACAACAGTAGAGCTGTTGTTTCAAGCTTTTCTTGACATTGCTGACTTTTCTCTCTCTCTCTCCGTCCACAGCATTGATAAGATTTCAAAGGTCACGTCGCCGGTCTTGGTGATCCACGGGACAGAGGATGAGGTCATAGACTTCTCCCATGGGCTGGCCCTGTACGAGCGCTGCCAGCGTCCTGTGGAGCCCCTGTGGGTGGAGGGGGCAGGCCACAATGACGTGGAGCTTTACGGACAGTACCTGGAGAGACTTAAACAGTTTGTTTCACAGGAACTTGTCAACTTGTAATTCCCCAGCATCAAGTAAAGAAAGAAAAAAGAATATAAAGCATTGGCTTTGTGAAGAACTTGAAAGACAACCGTCATGTTATTGGATGTTATTGTAGGCAAAGATTCTTCAGTGTTCATCTGTACTCGTAGTTGAAGTGTAGGATGTTTGGCTCTTTATCCAAAGGTCTTCCTCAGCAAAATGATTAGACTTGACATGCTCATGGGTCTCTTAAGAGGAAACCAGTAGGAGGAGTAACCTCCAAGTCCCACCTCTCTTAGTACTAAAGGGTGGCAAAACAACCTAAAGCTGGACACACACAAGGAATTTTAGTCTGACGAGGCGTGGCTCAACAAAATCTTTCTCTCATGGCATGATCTGTGGTGGGACTCCTCATGTGTGTGTATGTGTGTCCTCATGTCAGTCCTTAAGTGCGTGTGGTCTGTGCACAGATCTTTAGTCTCAAAAGATTAAAAATCCTCTAGTGTGTGGGCAACTTAAGAGAGGTGGGACTTAGAGGTTACTCCTACTGGTTTCCTCTTAAAAGACCCATGAGCATGTCAAGTCTACTCATTTTGCTGAGGAAGGTCTTTGGATAAAGATCCAAACGTACTACACTTCAACTACGAGTACAGATGAAGACTGAAGAATCTTTGCCTACGATGGACAGCTCCTGTACGACTGAGAACCTACACAGACTATTGGACGTTATGTCAATGCAGTTCTGAGTTTTCGGTGATAAGCAAAGCATTCATATCAAGGACCTATTTTTAAGCTCCAGTTGACCTCAAGATATCGTCCATTCCATCTGTGGCAGCTGTAAGCTGAAATCACACATGTTGCATATATATTTTATTGCATATTAATACAGTGTGTGTGTGTTTGAATATGTCGGTGAAAGAATAGAAAGCTAACATGCTGTTGTTGTTGAAAGGAGCGAATGACACATTGTGTCTGCCTTTCAGAGGATCTGGTTTATGTCATAAGGTCTTGATCCTGAGGCTTTGAAGTTTTAAAATGGCCTTTATGTTTTTGAACAATGTGAACTAAACTTTTCTTCTGACGCTGTTGTCAGGTTTGGTCATGCACACTGTAGTTTATTTTTCCAATTATTTTACGTAAAATATTTTGTATGTCTTTTATTTGCACGTAGCAGCTGTGGAAACAAACAGAACATGATTTACTGTGCCAGTGGATTCTGTGGTACAGCTAGTTTCAACAAAGTGGTCTTTGACTCTAACATTCAAGAGCTGTAATATATTATTGACCAACCTAAGCACATCTGACAATTAAATAACATACATTCACAATACAATACTAAACAATTACATACAAAACTGTTGCTGGAGAGAGATTTGTGCATAAAATGGCCAATCTCACTTTGAAAGTCTTTGCCTTGAAGTACCAGAGATGAAGCCTAAGCCTGATGGATATGAAGTCAACATTTTTACATGTATCTGTTCGATGCCATTATATGTTTGTAAACACACAGGTATACTGTGACAGAAACTACTGTCCTTACTGTCCTTGCCAATCGGGTCTGAAGTGTAAAACTATTTAGTGAATCTGCTGAGTTGAAATGTGCATTTTCATCATGGCTGCTTATGCTGTGTGCGCGCAAAAAGAGAATTATTTCACAGATAAGTGCCACTGCAACAAACGCCTCAATCAAAGACGATATTATGTTTTGTCTTTGTGTGTACATTATCTTCGACTAGGGCCTGTTTAGGTGGGTGCCATTGCTGCTGGAGGTATTAGCCGGCTTTGTTTATTGCAGACCTACTGATAAACCTATGAGTGCAATCGTAGGCCATCGACTAAGTGCTTTTGCATGTTAACAACTGTTTGATTTTGTTTTTATTTAGCACTATATATGAAGATGTTATTGCCCACGGTAGGCATCCTTAAGACCTCATATCGGAGTCTGAAGTTGTTTACAGGTGAAATAAGATAAATTATAATAACTCTAGTCAGATGGTGCTATTACACACCTTCAGGTCTGATTTCTTACACCTCAGTTCTGTTTCTTCTAAAATGCTGTCAGCTTGATATTTCTTTTTTAATGACTACTCCCAGATCAGGGCAAGCCATTAATTAGGCTTTCATGTATGTCCGTCCTGATTTTTTTTTTTTTTTTTGTAAAGCATATTTAAATAATATGAAAAACATCTATGTCATGACAATATTTACTAAACTCTTGGTACTTTTAACATGAATAAAGAAAATAAACTAAACGTGTGTGTGTACATTCTTTCCTTCGTTTTGCTGTTTTCCCCCAGTCAAAGTTCTTGCATCAAATGTATGACAGTGTTGTAGTAATGGATGGTTTGGGTGCTTTTCCTTTGCAGTGTAAACCCATTGATTTGACTAGGTCTCTCATCGGTTTACTCTTATTTTAGGCCTGGTTTAGATTTGAACTTGATCTAAACTAAGTGGTACTTGGAAGGTGACATGCTTCCAAATAATTGTTTACCACTGATGGCATCAATGTTTTAACAGCAATCACCTCAGAACAATAGACATGTTCAATGAGGATGTATCCAGTTCTGTATCCATCTATCTTCCTCTCATCAAAAAGCCTTAAAAAAGCCTCTTACTAAGGAAGGAGTGTAAAAATAACAAAAAAGCACCAGCAGGCGGCAATGTGGCTCAAGCTTTAGCAACTCCCCTCAGCCCATGCTTCTGGTGATGCATTCACTACAGCTCCAAAAATAATCGTTCGTAATCATGACAATCATAATCAAAATCAAGGCCACTTTCTTATTATTGATGCCCTTTTATTTTTTATTTTAGGCCACTTGCAGTGAATTTCATCACATCCTTTGGGGACGAAGGTTTCAAAGACAGTAACCTACTCCCTTCTTGAAAAAGAAAGGCTTGCTGGAGCCAATACGCATGTTTTCATAGATGTTAATATAGTGCAATAAGTACAGTACAATAAAGGCGTTTTAGAAAATGTAAATAGAGGATTATAATGTGGGAGGAGAACCTTAGTTCTTCGTTTTTCTCTACAGAAAAAACCTCCGTTGCGTTACTAGAATGGTTAATCACCAATTTATGTCAGAAAAGTTTTTTTTTTCTAGCCAATTTACAACAGAAGTAGCAGAACAGTGTTCCATATGAAATAAAAAAAAACAACAAAAAACTGTTACGTCAGAACCAACAGGAGAGTTGACACTATGAAATCAATTAAAAAAATTAAATTAAATCAATAATTTCCTAAATATAGAAATAAGACAAAAACAAACAAAAAACATAAATGATGTGAGTAATGAAGTGCGTTTAAAAGCGTTTTATTTGCAGTTTTTCTTTTTTTTTTTTTTTTAAGATTGAACCTACTTTTTCTCGTAACACTGAACGCATCTTTCTTCGGTCCGCTCTGAAGCCGCGCCCCTTGTTCCTCCTCGCTCGGCCGCTCGTAGTGGGATGTGCGGATATAAAAAGAAAACACCATGTGAAGACTGAAAACTGTATCTAAGGGGACCCCAAGAGTTACGTGTACGGGCGAGGACGGTGTTCGTCTCACTAGGACCGCGGGAGTCGGCGGGGATTGACTGAAAGTGGATGGGAATAATAACTGTAAGAGGAGCAGCACACTTTGAGCAGTGGTACGTCCTCCTCTGTTGCTGCTGTCTGGGGCTGCGTGTGTCCGCGGCGGCCGGGGGTGAGGAGAAATATGCCTCTATGAGAGAAGTTCATTGTAGCTCATCAGAAGTGCTACTTTGTAACACGAAGCACGTTGCTACTATTGTATGGTGACGTTGGATATTTGTGAAACTGCCATTAGGTTTAGGTGAATTACATTATTAGGGTAAAAGCGTGGGCTTGAAATGAACACTATACAAGCCAGGCATAGGCATTGCTATGGTAGATTTTTATTTTATTTTGGCTATTCTAACTCACTTACTTCACTAGCCAATTTGGCTAAATGAGTTTAATTATATCTAGGTCTCATGTTCTGATAAGAAAGCTAAACTTTGAACACATAGGTAGTAATACCATTATTTTGTTGTTATTTAAAGATGAATCTACTTTTTTACCACCTTTTTTTTTTTAGAGGTTTTAGAGTAACAACTGTGCCCACATAACAAATGTTAAGCCCAGACTGACAACTTGTACTGTGTAAGTGATGATTCATTGCTAAACATATGTGTGATATGATATATGACATCAGTTTCCTGTATTCTCATAATAGACAATTTTGGTTTTCAAAGGAAATTTAGTAGTGTGTTAATATGTGTGTAAGTGTATTTCCAGTGTATTACAGTACAACTACCCCAACTCACACTTCTTGTTACTGTGCTGTGCCAATATATTTTAAGGAGGATTTCACTCACTTTGGGTTTCCCCACATCTGTTTGATATTCAGTAGCTCAATATTTAGGAACGTTGACATGCTTGCCTACGAGGTCCAGAGCCGCCTTGTGATTATGGTCATTTTTCCAGATGTTGAATAGCCCCTTAGGTGTGTAGGTCCACTGCACTTCAGCCTTCACATGACAGCCAGTAGCAGGAGAGCAGGAGCCCCTTTTATGGCCAAGAATGTGGATAAAACCCAAGCCAGTGGTGGGATTATAACAGGAAAGGAAAACAGGTCAAAATTTTCAAAATAAACTTTTGGATCTGAGCATTTCTTAACATTATTATATTATTATTGAAATTATACAAGTTGTAAGTTGTGTGGGCCTCATAGTTCACATAAGTGAGTCTTTGTTGCACAGTTTTTACTGTGTCAAAGTGCATTGTGTTCTGTCTGGCTGAAGTAATGACCAATCGCCTTGACAAGACAATGGTCATTTGTGAGATGGGGCATTATTTGAGAGCAAGTATGTGAGATACACATGCAAACGAAACCCTAAACACAGGTAAAAAATGTATACAACCTATAGTGCAATGAAATACTTAAAATATATTTCCAAATGTCTTCCTATTTGACAAAATCAGTGAAGCTTGTGATGTTTTGATTTAAAAGCGCCTTCACAGCCTTATTCCTGCTGTGTCATATCCTTCAGCCTGATGTGCAGGTGTTCTAACATGACCGCTGTCTCTGTCCACTGCTGGAGTTTACGTTTTTTACATTCCCCATTTGTGCAAATATCAAGCCCTGATACCAGGCATCTACCTCCCCGCTGTAATTGGTGCCACCTGTTTCAGCTTTGTTTACATAGTTTGGAGTACGCAGTGATTGAGTACTCTCGGCTCTGTATGTGTTACCATGGACAAGAGTAGCCAGCCGCCAATGTCACTGTCTCCAATTGAAAACAGCCTAGGGATAAGTGGCCTGCTTTTGGAGGAAGTAGATTAATAGTGTGTTTAACAACTCCCAGGACTGTTAGCTGGAGGTACAGGAGCAAGATACTTCGACTGTGTTTTTCTGTTTCCCCAGAGTCAGCTCTTTTTCTTCTTTGCCCCCAGCTGTTTCATTTTCTTTCAGCTCCTTCTTCCTGCTTTAAACCTAACCATTTTCCTTTCAATTATTCACACTGCATTATTCACTTACTTACTATACAGTATCTACTCTTTTTAGGTGGCAGGCAGACGCATAGACCATGCCGACGAGCGATGGCCAAGGCAGATACCCAGTTTTTGTAGCCCCGCCCCCTGGCACCCACCCAAGGTCACCAGGTTATGTGCCTGGGCGGGTGGCACCGGTCCGGTCGCCGCCACCGGCCAAGGCTCCTCCACCTCCGCCAGTAAAACCTCACGGCCCACCCCCACAAAGACAAGTGTCCCGCAGTCGATCCGAGGAGAAACATCAGAGGGACCGTGCCCAGAGTCTGCAGAGAAGAAAGAACACACTCATTTGTTTTGGGGCTTCTATGTGCACTTTCCTTCTGTCACTTATTCTCCTCTTCAGCCTCTCAACGCATGATGTTCTGGATGGTAAGCATTGCAACTGCTGAAATAATCTTCACATCTACAGTAAAAGTAAAAAAAAAGTGTATCAGTGCATCCATGAATGTAAAATGCAATACAAAAACATTTGACCCACACAGAGCGGTAAAGAGACATGTTTACGGACAGCATGGTCACATTATCTTATGGATTCAGGAAGGCTGACTCATGATGTTTTTGTGCATATTTTTACAGAAAACTGCCCGGACCATAACCCCTCTCTGAGCAGCTGGAATCCAGGGCATCAACCAGAGAAGACCATTGTCGTCAGAAAGGGTCATTTATTTAGATTGGAAAGCTCTGCCACATTTCTTTCCCTAACAATCCAATCAGGAGGTATTGAAATCACCAAACTGTTTCTGCCAATAAGTGTTACACCATTAGGTTTAGCCTTATTTGCACTGTCCTAAGACTTGACATCACTCTAAAAGGGGAACTGGTTTGACTTGAGAATTTCAACATGATTAAAGCTGTTTGAAGTGGCTCTTGGTCAATAGCAGTTGAAACTGTCATCTTCCTTGTTTATTACACAGTGGTTAAGATGTGTCATGTCTATCTTTTTAACCTCTTAAGCCCTATAGACCCCAATAATGGCTCTGCGCTTTCACAGCTACTGACGTACGTGTTATACGCAGCAAAATATTCCAAAGTTGCAAATTAGTGACAGCTGATGTGGAATTCTCCATTTCTGTTGTTATTTGCTACAACAGGAAAAAGGAAAAGAAAAAGGAGAAGAGGAAAAAGGCCTTTTTGCGTGAAAATGTGTGTGAAAATGCGTTTTTTTTTTTCAGGCGGAAATTAGAACAAACCATTGCAACCTCATTTGATTGTTTGGACACCAAGATTAGCCATGTACACCTTGTAAATAAATTATTTTTGGAGAAAAAGGCCTCGGGTTTAAGAGGTCAATTTGAAGTTGAGACTTTGCCTAAACCAATCACAGTGAATTTATCAATTCAGCTCAATTCACAGAATATCTTTAAATACTGTATATTTTCTGTACCGCCATAGATGACAGAAAGATGTAGCATAGACTTACACAGGGCTTATCATGATAATACTGTATATTATTTAAAGTTAACTTTCTATTTTCTTTCAGGTCAGGTAGTTTTTGCTGACAGCCCTGATGGTTCCAGAAACATAACTCTCAGAACTGGATACATCCTCATTGAAGATGGTGGAGCCCTCCACATTGGCGCACCCAAATGTCGCTATCGTTCTCGTGCGTCCATCGCTCTCGTGGGCCGCTCTGATAGCCAGGCTCTCTCCGAGGTTACCGTCTTTGGCCGCAAGTTCATCGGGGTCATGAGTGGTGCAACGTTGGAAATGCATGGCACTGAAAGAATCTCCTGGTCTCTGCTAACACGCACCATCCCTGCTTCTGGTCTAGACACTGGGGGCCATGCTTTTCAACGGAACTTTAGCCGCGGCATTAATCTGCGTGTTGTGGACCAAGACACATCTGCTGTCCTGTTTTCAGAGCGCTATGACACTCACGACTCCCTTAACGACAGTCGGCGGCTCACTCAGCTGCTCCGGGCGCTGCCTGATGGACGCATTGTAGCACTGGCTGTGGGAGATTCTGCTGTAAAAAGTCTTCTGGAGGAGACCAAGAAGGCCATAGAAGAGAGGCTGGGGAGCAGCTATGTCTATGACCTCAAATACAGGTAAATAATCCCTCCTGCTTTATTGTGGGATCATGTGTCATCCGCAGTGCAGTGTTTCTTGTATGCAGTAATTTGCTACATGTACTGTAATGTTATATTGTGTGTCCATGGGTCATTCATTCTATGAAGGACATCTGGGCTTTATATAGTGTGTGAAAGCCTTTAGAAGTTTTTACTTTGTTATGGTTCACTGTGTGGGCCCTGAGTGTTTGTTTATTTTGGATCCTTTGGGACAGATTAAGATTGTTTATGGGGTCTTTGTTCTCAAGTATTGACCCACCTTCTCACTTGCACTGACGAGTGCAGAAAGTTGTTCTATTCATTTGAAAGGTCTTCCAAGTGCACTTGTAGGTATTGCTCTTCCTGTTTTCACTCTGTTATTGCAGAAATACAGTCAGCCAGGACAGGAAGCATGGACCGGATAATGGGGTTATGGACTGGGAGTATCCAGGATTTGTGAAATATGTGGCATTTCAGTTTATTTTATGGACATGATGACTTGACTAAGAGTCTATGAAATAATAAACACACACCTCATAAATGTATAGTGCAGTTAGGGCTCTGTTACTGCGGAGTTGCAGAACCATATTTATTACTCTGAAAACTTGTGTTCAGATATTCACTATGTCCTATTTCCAGCTTGGTTGGGTCCTGGTTTAGTTGCAAAGCCAAGTCCAAAACTAGATTCTCCAGGATCACATTTCACCCCACATTGCTGGTTCCAAATCCACACAGTGGATATGTAGGGACTCTAGTCCTATTGAAGATAAAGAATAGCCAAATACTGTATCAGTAGTAGTAAAGTTATAGTAAAAAACGGGATTCACTGCTCACAAAAAACTAGTTTAAACTCATCTTACTGTGTACATTGAATTACATTTATGAGACCCAAAGATACATTCTTTCAACATTTATTCTTGCTGTTTAGAGAAATTTACCTAAACTTTTTTACTTCACGGTCTCTAATAGCACTAGCAACAAACAAACATTTCCTGTAGATCAGTCAACAGTGTCCTCTACCCATCCTGTTTAGTGCCCTGTGCCTTGACCCTCTGTTACTCCATCAGCCCTCATGGGAGCACTCATTGAGATGTCTGTTTAGTCTTCAACTATTTTATTATGTCAGAAAATGCCAAAATGTGTCCTGATAGCCTAGTTTGTGAGGCACACGTATGCTGGACACTATTCTGGCCTCAGTATAGTGGGTTTGAGTCCCAGCTCTGCCTGCCCTTCACCCCCTTTCACCAAAGCTAAAAAATAAAGATTTTATATACTGTATATATGTGTATACATACAGAAATTATGTTCAATACATCTGTAGGTCAAGAAGTTTGATTCATTATTATTAGAAAAACGTACAAGACTGCCAGCCTTACCACAGATGGATCCTATTTGTGTTGCCGCAAATCAGTGTTAACACTTTCTAAGAATTTACACCTCATAAAAATGCTCTGTGCACTGTTTGCCAACAATCTTCAAGACCACTCACCACTCACACCATGGTCTAAACATGCAGCTAATGCATGCTTTTACTTTGTTTTAGCTTTTTCCAAAATGCTATATTTGTAGTTGTGTGAACGCTCTTGTTTGTATATCAGTAAAGGCCAGGAATGTTGAGGACACATTGTGCACTGAAAGGTCATACCATGGTCTAAAATAATGCTTTGAAAACATACGTATTGCATTTTTACAATGGAACCCTGTGAGGCTTGTTTGTTGCTAAAACCTTACAAAGGAGCATGTATCATTCAGTGTCAATGGCTGCTTATTCAATGTCACACCCTGTCCCTCTTGGCAACACCCGGTATCTCAACACATCAAGTTCTTTCTTATAACATAAAGATCAAGAGTAGTAACGAAAATGAATGTGCTTGTTTGTGTGTTGGGCTCTTTGAACATGAGTGGGAATCATTTCAATGGAAATGTTATTCTTTCTTATAAACAAAAAATTAATGGAGAGTTGTTGTTGTTGAGGGGCTTAAATCATTTGGAAGACATGTACGAAATGATGTGTGTAACTATTTAGCAATAGTTTTGTTTGTAATTGTCATTATACTGCATGTTTGCAGGCAAGCGTGGGCCCTGGTTTCAGTGGTTGGTGGTGGCAACACTTCTTGTTCAGAGGATGTAAAGGAGCATGAAAACCATGACACTGGTGGCAAGGCCTGGGCAAGGCGCAACTTCACAACTGTCAATGGAGTGGGCTTTTCTGTCAGTGCCTACAGCGAATGGAAAAATGGTGCACAAAATATACGCAATATCAGAGTTATTTCATTACCTGTGTTGCTAACAACATTAACATACATTTTCTTTTATTCAGGGTTTCCCATCTCTGGCTTCCAGATTGACGCAGCTGACCAGGTTGTGTTAAATGTTCAGGATGAGGTTCAGAGTTGGAAACCTGGAGATCAGGTGGTAGTGGCCAGCACTGACTACTCCATGTACCAGGCGGAGGAGTTCACCCTGCTCCCCTGCCCTGACTG
This sequence comes from Lesueurigobius sanzi, assembly GCA_900303255.1. Lineage (NCBI taxonomy): Eukaryota > Metazoa > Chordata > Actinopteri > Gobiiformes > Gobiidae > Lesueurigobius > Lesueurigobius sanzi. The sequence goes on along the minus strand of OMNZ01006837.1, from coordinate 31,035 downwards.
CAGCAGCAGGCAGGTCCGGATACAAGGTCAGAGATGCCACAGTCCACTTTCTGTTACGCATTCAAGCCTGTGATTGTTGAAGCATGTTCAGAAGGAAAAAGTTTCTCAATAAATTTTTAGTGGTTAATTCATTCCATTACATACTTGAGGTCACTCCTATCCACATCCATATTACTTCCTGATCTCAGAGTTTTTGTCAACAGATGGCAACTCCCTCTCTACTCAGAAGGGTGTATTGTATTATGTTTTTCTTAGCTTACGAACTATTCAACTTTTGATGTCTTCAAGGGAGTGGAACTTCCTTGTTTGCAAAATCTTTGTTTTATGTTTTATATTAACTGTGTAATTGCCTTTGTTGTGTCAGGATGTGCAGGATACATTTACTTTATATGAAACCTGTTCTTTTTTCTGTCCAAATGCGTATATACTGTACATAATAAACCATTAGTTTAGTTTAGGAGCTACTGCTATCCCTTTCTGTTATAGTTTAACAAACATAACATTTTACATGTTTTCCTTAGTTGACTTCTTGTATGGAGTTATGTTTTCAAATATGTGCTGTATGCCTTCTAGGAAAGCCACAGTATAACCATGTGGGAGAGATCTTGGATGGCATTGATATGCGTGCTGAGGTGGCTCTCCTCTCCAGAAATGTTATCATCTATGGGGAAATGGAAAATGTCTGCTACGGAGATAATCTGTGCCAATTCTTTAACTATGATACATTTGGAGGCCACATAAAGGTTTGTTCAGTGCTTGAATACTACAGATGAGCATGATTTTTTCTGTTTTGGGACTCTATTTCAGCTGTACGTAAGAAATAAAATACTGAACTTCAACACCAAATCTTTGAATTGTCTGATAAGTGTAAGTTTTAATGTGCTGCAGTGAGAATAGAGGAAAATCAGGGCAGTGAGTGACTTTGAGGGATTGGCCAATATCTTCTTAACAGGAACCAGACTATGTGGGTTATGCCATATGCACAAAAAGACCTCCTATTGAGCTGTGTTCAGTAAAATGAAGACCCAATCAAAATTCAGACATTAATCTTATTAGGCTCTGTGCGTTATGTGTGTGTTTTCTTTCCGTCTGAAGATAAATGGTTTAGTGGTTTTATTGTAGAGCTGGGTAAACTGAGTGGCTGACTCATTTTGCTCACTGCCAAGCTGACTGCAACTCATAATCCACAAAGGATTTAGGGAATTCGTTCTCAGCCCATGTACAGTACACTTTGGAACTAAGGACTCTCCTGGTAGTCCTGTCGTAGCTATCGATATTCACAGTACATACCGTATTTGTGATATGTTGCCCTCTTTCCACCACAGATCCTTGGTAACTTTTCCTCCGTTCACCTCTCTCATGTGGAGCTGAGGAACATGGGCCAGCAGCGAGAGACGGGCCGCTACCCACTGCACTTCCACATGTGCGGGGACGTGGACCGGAAGGGAGGCTACAGGGAGCCCACCTATGTGGACGGTCTTTCAATACACCACTCTTTCTCACGCTGCCTGGCTGTTCATGCTACCAACGGTTTGCTGGTTAGTAGTTTGTGTTGTTTTTAGTGTAATATTGTGTTTTGTTTAACATTGTTTTCACTAGCAAGGACCACGCCACAACCTAATGCGTTTGAGGAATTTATTGAAATGACAGAATTCTGTAGGATTGATGGTGGGCAAGTGAGACTGTGGGTGGGGGCTCCGTATCTGAAAGCGCTGGACCCCCCCCTTCTGAGCAGGAAATCAGCCCTGAAAGACAAAACATGAGAAATGGGAAGGGAGGGTGGGGTCGACAGTTTGGTTTTGAGGGAGTGGCTTGACGAAGGGAGGTTGAGCCTGGTCCTGCTCCCGAATCTCAGTTAATAGATATTAACTCCATGTAATGTTGGATTCAAGCTGATAGGGTATTTTTTTTATAATGTTTCTTGGAAATATAATATATACATATATATGTATATACAGGTGTGCTAAAAAGTTTTACATACCCTGACCTTAAACTTGTATTTCATAGAATATGAATGATAACACAAAAAGCCTTTATTTCACTCATAGTTAGTGGTTGTGTTAAACTAGAAACTAGCCAAATGTCCCTGATCAAAGGTTGACATATTTTGCATCTTGAAACAAACATTTTCTCAGAGAGTTCTGTATTTCAGCTGAAGTGAGTTTTTCTTTGCTCCTGAACAATTTTCCTGGCAGTTAAGGTTAAGGTGAACTTTATTGTCCCCGTAGGGAAATTTGTCCTCTGCATTTGACCCATCCTTCGATGCCGCTGGGGCAATCCGTCTGGAGGAGGCCCATCTCCAGATGTGGAGCCAGGCTCATGGTCAGAATCACCTGCTGGAGGATTTAACCTAATGTGCATGTTTTGGGTTGATGGGGGAAACCGGAGCACCCGGAGGAAACCCATCCAGACACGGGGAGAAACATG
>OMNZ01006837.1:2785-28588 GCA_900303255.1 Lesueurigobius sanzi | reverse complement strand
AAACAGCAGGAGGACTAACCTATTGTGTTTTGGGGTAATGGGGGAAACCGGAGCACCCAAAGGAAATCCATCCAGAAATGGGGAGAACTCCACACAGAAAGGCCTGCACGGTCCGGGAATCAAACCCGGGACCTTCTTGCTGTGAGGCAAGAGCGCTATCCACTCTGCCACCGTGCCGCCAGTTGTTGAAGGTTATGTCAACATTTAATCAGGGACATTAAGTAGTTTCTGTTTCATTATGATTTCAAAAGAGTGAACTCAGTTCTTTGGCAATAAATGGCTTTGCACAACCACTAACCATGAATGGAAAGAAAGATTGTTGTGTTATCATTCATATTCTATGGAAAATGGCCAAAAGATTAAAAGGGTATGTAAACGTTTGAGCACAACTGTATATTATTACTGTATACATTTGCACGTTTAATAGCAACTAACTTTCATGAGAAATACAGATTTAGTGAGCTGAAGATATTGGTGTTGTTTGCGTTGTGCCTAAACTCCGTCGGGACATAGAGCAGTGAGTGTACTGTCCTTGGCCTTTATCTTCCAAACATCCTTCCTAAATCCATTGTTGAGGTGTGATCCATCAACTCTTAGATAACATTGTTTCAAGCTGTTGACTTTCGCTGTCCCTCTTTCCCCTCTGTTTTAGGCTTGTGATACTGTAGCACTACTAAAAAAATATTTATGCATTTTTTTTGTTTCTAAACATTTAAAGTAAACTTATTGTAAAGTGATTTTGTGTCTGTAACATCATCTTTTTCTACAGGTGAAAAACACAGTAGGTTATGACACCTTGGGGCACTGTTTCTTTCTGGAGGATGGTATTGAACAACGAAACACTTTCTACCATAACCTTGGCATGTTAACACGACCTGGAACCCTGCTACCCACCGACCGCAATGAGACCCTGTGTACAAGCATCCGGGACAGAATCTATAAGGGCTATACTCCGTCCCCCAGCACAGAGTGCAAGTATGTCATTACAAAATATCATTTTATTGTCGAGGAAATAAAGCATAGTGATGTTCATTGTGTCACTAGGATTAGAGATGTTATTTTCTTTACCTTTTACATGTTTCAGCTGATAGTTGCCAGACGTCTTGAGAAGTATCACCAGTGTGTGGTCACTTGTCACTTATCGGCTGTTTTTCTTCAGAGGCATGGCCAGCCTGTCCTGACAGGTCCATCGGGCTGGCCACGCCCCTGACATCACGGGCAGCAGGGGGCTGTCCCAGGTGCAGGACAGGAGTCACGATCAATGGTGTCGGTGCCCGTTTCTTTACCATAGCCTCTTTTATGCAGAACATGAATTTGTTGGTTTCTGCATCATTAATCGTGACAAAGACATAGAAACTCTGTTGCAAAATAGTGTTTGCTTTCTTTTTTAAGAAAATATTTCCAATGATTGGGCCATTTGCTTGAGTTTACAGGGAAGTCTGAAGAAAAGTATGTTTTGAATTGGTTTATATTTGCTTTGCTTCTTTGATGTTTTTGTGAATGTGGTTACATTTTCAAAAGCTTTTATCTCTGCACTACACTGATATTATTGTTTCTCATCAGCCAAAAAAAAAAGAATAGCATTTTTAGATTTCCTTTATAGGTTTCTAACTTTGTGTCCTGGGGTCTTTTGTAGAGCGGTTTCAACATTCTGGATTGCCAACCCAAACAACAACCTTATCAGCAATGCAGCTGCTGGTTCACAGGTAATAAAACCATGGAGTTACAAATAACACATTGTTTGGATAGAACAAAATGACAAAGAAGAGTCATGTAATGTTAAGTAAGCTGCATGTCCAGTGCAGCTCATAACCTGTGTATGCATCATTAAAATGGGATTTAACATCGGAGTAGGTTTTATGTGTTTCATTTTAGTTGTGACAGTGGGGTGGGTACTGGCTGTGCTTATTATTAAGTGGGGTATTTGTGAGGTAATTGGATTGTCTGCAAGTAATAACCAAAGAATTAGACTTTTATGAGCTGTTAAGCTCCTATAAATACTCTTCCTTAGCTTGATTTTCTTTGACTTTATGGACTTTGTGTCCTATGATCATTTTAACCCCTTGTTGTTCCAGGATGCTGGCATATGGTTTGTGTTCCACAGCACTTCCACTGGTGATTCTCACGGATTGGTACCAGAAACCAAAGCAGAACTCACTCCTCTCGGTGTTTTCTACAACAATCGCGTACACTCTAATTTTAAGGTATGCTTGTGCTAACAACTCACATGTACAAATAGACCATTAGCTGTCATCTTAACTGCCTAAACGTTTCTATTGTTGCACATAGTTTGCCCAAGTACTTGCCTATTTCCTCTTATGTTTACTACCAAGGAGAATGGAAGTATTCTAGCTTACTCACACATCTGGGTTGTATAATAGCAGCTTGTTGTGTAATGACAGACGTCAGACAGGTAAACTGTAAGGTCTTTGTCCAGTCGGACCAGCCTTGAGTGAAGGCTATAGCCAGCATTTACCACTGGACCAACTCGGCACACAGGGTGCAGTGCATACAACTCAATGCATGTACTATTTATGTACTATTTATGTAATACATTGCATGCAGTAATATCACTGTGTTGGCTGGTTAGTTTTATAAATGATTCACAAACGTTTCCCACTTCCCTGTGTATAACATTAAATCTGCAGCTATGTTAGCTTAAGGTTAAATTTAGTTTGTTTATTAGTACCACTCAGCCCAAAATAAACCAGTCGTCCTGTACATACTGTATAGTAACACACTTGTCTTCTGTCTCCATCCATAATAATATGTTGGTGCTATTTTCTCCTAGGCTGGTCTTTTCATTGATAAAGGAGTGAAGACAACCAATGCGACTGCTGCTGACCCCAGGGAATATCGGTGTCTAGAAAACAACGCCAGGTTTGTATAATGTATATTGACTTCACTTTGCTATTAGCTGTGGAAATATATGCATTGGAACTACCCTATGAGATACTTGAGTATCCCACTACTGTATGAGATACTTGAGTATCCCACTACTGTATGAGATACTTGAGTATCCCACATGCAGTGTCTGTTTTAATTGGCCTTCAAAATGATTAAGCATTTCCACCGTTTTATGTTGCAGTCTACAAATATTTAGATACTTGTGGTTTACTAATGTATTTGTGTAAGCCACTGCCAATAACCGTAAATAAATCAAGCAATGGTTTAGTAGTCCTCTGCAAAGATATTCCCATTGACCAGGCCTGTGACTACTGTACTACTACATTTAAATGGAAGCTCCTTCAGGCTTGTGTTGACAGAGAAAACAGGGCTTCACAGATAGAGTTTCCAGTATTCGGCACCTTACCCAAACATTGCTCTGCGCTAGACGGAAAAGTTCTTACGTGTCCACTGAGACTGCTGACCATGTGACTGTGTGAATGTGCAGTTAGTATGTGGAGAATGAGAGGAAGATGGCTCATGGGCTATTTCATATATATATTTAACTTTTCGCAGGTTCCGTCCACATGAAGATGCAGATCCCAGTCGGCCGCGAGTGTCTGCTGTAATTGACACGCTAATCTCCTTCAAGAACAACGACTTGGGCGCATGGGTCAGAGGTGGTGACATAATCATTCAGAACTCTGGGTAAGACTCCTCACAGGATGTATCTTTATTATTGATCAATTACAAAGAATAATGTATTTGTGTCCTATGTACAGTTTTGCAGACAATGGAGTTGGACTGTCCTTTGCCAGGTAAAAATAGAAAACACATGTTTATTGTTTTAATGCACAAATGTTTTTTTAAATATATTATTTTCAATACTTTACAGTGATGGAAGTTACCCTAAGGATGAAGGCTCTAGTCAAGAGGTGATACAGTCCCTGTTTGTTGGTGAAAGTCGAAACAGGGGAACCAATGGGGGGCAGAATAAATACTGGGGCCAAGGAGGAGTGGATGGAAAGATGAGGACACTGCCCAGAAACAGGTGAGAGCACGCAGCAGTAAGAAAACCATTTGAAATAGAAAATATGGAAAACTGATTTATGGTAGTTGATTATATACAGTATGTGGGTACACCTAGATGTATGAGGGCACTTTTGACTGTGTTTTAACAATTTGTGGCTGTCAAAGGATTTGCCATTGAAGCAAGGAGCACTGTTTTACACTAGTACTTTATGCTATACTTTATTTCTTCCCACCATACTGTGATTTTACAATCTGCCTCTTGGCATTTTATTTTATTTGTACTTATTTGTGTATTTGTTTGGGACAGTGCATGTTAATGAACACACATGAGAACCATGCATGTAAACACGCCACTCCGGATTGTAGCTTTGTGTTTTTAGTTCAGCACAGTTGTTTTTTTAACTTCATTGTTTACCATTTCAATTCAAATGGTATGAATTCCTTGAAGATGGTATAACTTAACTTAAAATACCTTTTTATAGTTTAAATTTGACTTGCTTTGCGTCTTTGTGGTTCTCTAGTACAGGGGTCACCAAGCTTCTTTTTCTTTTTTCCTTGTGTGCTACTTACATCATGTTTTGTTTTGACGACACATATCACATATGATAATATTTCGCCACATTTAAAGAAAATGGTTCTGTATACTATATTTGCCTAAATGCTTCCAATGCATGTAATACGAAGAAAATTAATGAAAAAAATCATCTACATCAAGTGTATCTACAAATGCAGAACGCCTTTGGCAAGTTACTAGCAACTACTGCTTGGAGATCCCTGGCCTAGTATATTAATATTGTAATTTAATTGTAACATTGTGGATTCCACTGTAAATGCATTTTTAAATGGCATAATCATAGACTATTGCTGCTTTTTTTCAGGACGTTTCCCATACGGGGGTTCCAGATTTATGATGGCCCTGTACGACTCACACAGAGCACTTTTCGGGGCTTTGTGCCCACAGCTGAGCGCTTCACCAGTGCTGTGGGATTCAACCTCAAGAACACCTGGCAACTCACTCCTCGCAACAACCTGTCCCAGCTGGCTTTTCATAACACTGTAAGCTCACATTGTAGCTATTATTTATTGTAGCTACTCCTGAGATAATCTTTTATGGATGAGATTGCTCATTTAACTGCACAAAAATGTGTAAAAAAACTAAACAAATCGATACTGAGGTGGCATTTTGCTGTTTTGGTCAGGGATAAGTGAGGGTGCAATTGCGGGTAAACCTCTGAGGCCCTCTAGTGTCTGGACTGTGTAATGCTGTGTGTGCTTTGGTTATTTTAATTCAGGTGTTTATTTCCTCTACTCTTTGTTTTTTCTTTCTGTCAAGATCTGTTATACTGTATTATGTTAACTCTTCAAATCCTCTTCAGGTGAGTCTACGAGCATTCTTTGGCCGTCCAGGCCAGTGGTTTGAGGGAAATGATCTGGATGGAGACAAGAACTCCATCTTTCACGATGTGGATGGTTCAGTAACAGGCTACAGAGACACATATGTGGGCAGGGCAGATAACTACCTAATCCAGCATCCTGCCTGCATCAATACATCGCAGTGGAACGGGGTGATTTGTAGCGGTCGATACTCTCAGGTGCAGTGGCCGTCGGACTTGCAGCCTGTTCTGTTTGTGTGCATGAATGTGTCTTGTGACCTATGACCTATGTGCATGTTTCAATCTTTCTCAGGTGTATATACAAACTCAGGGAGCCCCTAGCCTTACCTTGTCCATCAGCCGTGATGAATATCCAAATTCTCCTCTGGTACTGAGAGGCATCAACAGCCAGGGGGCAGTGTCACAGCAATACCAACCCGTCCTCATGATGAGCAAGAGCTACACGCTGCACTGGAGTGGACCTGCACCCAGGGAGGTGGTGCTGTCTCTGATCAACTTTGACAAGTGAGCTAATGAATCCACTGGTGGCGTTATCCTGAGCAGATTACAGGAATATTAAAAAATGATGTATTGTTTATTTGTTTTATAGAGATGACTGGGTTCTTCTGGGTCTGTGCTACCAACCTGATACAGCTTTTCAGATTATGGGTGACATCAACGACAGACAAAGCAACACATTTGATGATCTTACGGACTATGGCACAGTATCATCCCTTGAGGAGCTGCAGAAAAGGCCAACAGAAAGAAAGTATTTCTTTGATCAAAGTGTGGGGTCAGTAATTACAATTCATTTAATATATGAGTTTAAAAGATGTATTTTGCAAAAAAAAAAAAAAACATTTCTGTTTTCTCCAATGTATGTAGGTTGCTATGGCTTTACTTTCGGTCAAGACACAGCAGAGACGGCCACAGCTACTGTTCGGTCAAAGGCTGTGAGAGAGTAAAAATACTGGCCACTACAAGCTCCAAACAGTCTTGTAACTGTACGGCCAAAGCTTACCCCAAGTATGCAAAGACACCTTCCGCTACAGTGCCCATGCCAGCCCCAAATACTCAGCATTGCCAAAGCTGCGGTGCTAAACAGGTAGCTGCTGTTCAGCGCAGCACAGTAGATGGAGTGTAGGCCTGTCACAGACACTTTTAACATGTGTCCTTTCTGTGTCTCAGGCTGTATTCTCCAGTGAGCCATGGGCAGCCTATCTCCAGACCCAAATCAAGTCTCTGAGCAGCACCGAGCAGCAAATGGGGGACAACAGCTCTTTTATCGCAGTAAGCAGCCTTGGTCACTTATAATAAAAATCTGCCCGTATTTATTTTGCCTGGAACATTTCAGCATTTTTGGGTTTAATCTGTGTCAACATTTATTCATGTTACCTGCCAGGTAAATGAAGTGGCCATGTCCTTCTCTCGGTCTGGCTATTTTGTGGTTTCTGTGGATGCCTGTTCTGGTAAAGTCATCAAGAACACCCTCTTTGGTAAAATGGATGCCAAGATGGAGCAGTATCTAAAAACAGGAATACCAAAGAGGTAAAGAGGAAGTCTCCATCTAGGTCTTTTATTACTGTGAACTGATCAATAACGTGCTGTTGTCCCTCCAGGTCGATAGTGCTTTTGGCTACAAGAGGACAATTAAATGACATGGCCAGTCTAGCGCAACATCTAGTTTCCCTGGGTTTGGCTAAAGCTGCTGATCTTCACAGAAAAGGTGTGAGATCTTTCTTATGGTTATTAAGCTTGTTTTATACACGCTCTCATTCTCCTCTTCTCCTCAGAGAGTGCAGCCTTCTGGGCTTTTCAGGGAGCTCCTACGCCTCCTCCATGGGTTTGCTTTCAGGCCAGCCAGGGCGATGAGTTCCTGGGGGTGCAGGAGCGCTACCTGCCTCTAGCTTTGAAGACGTATGGATGTCCACAGCCCGGAGCCCCAGCACGCAAAGACCTGGAGCTACTCAAAATAGCCACAGGACAGTGATAAATGTGAACTACAGAGATACTGTTGCACAAAACTACGCAAACACACAACCAGCTGATGAATGTGAACTTCTGAACCATTAATTTATTATTGAACAGATTATGTTCATCATTTCAAGATGAAGGCATTGTAAAAAGGATTATTATTGTGTGGTGACTGAGTGTGTATCTTTATGTGAGCCTCGGTGTGGATGACTCAATGCACTTTCCGTTTAAGAAACAACTTCCCAGAATAAACCAAAGTAATCACGTCACGATTTGTGAAGTGAAACAAACTCTTCAGGAGACCGAGTGGTAACTCCACATTTCTTTTGGTTAAAGTAAATGGTTTATTACGCTTTAAAATGCAAACACCACTGAAAATCATTTTATTCAGCCGCTTTTTAAAAACTCAAAAAAATAATTAGTAATTGATGACTGTAACACCTGAGGAGTGGAACTGGAAACCCTATAGTGCAGCTGCAAGTACTGTGTTTAAGCACCTTTTATGGATTCCTACATGGACTTACTGGATCTTTACATTGTGGCGTAGTCTGATGTACACACTTGTTTTTGTTTTTCAATTTAAAGTGAATGTTTTCTGTTTGATCTGCCTCAGGCTTTATTTAAATGCCAAACTTATGTATTGTAATATAATGTAATTAAGCAGGAAATGCTTGCAGCTCAAACACCTGTATATAATCGGAAGTGCTTTTGGTGCCTTTAGGTGCTTGGTGTTGTAGTGTGTGTCCGGATGTGAGCAGGGCTCCCCCACTGAGCAGTTATTCCTACCATGTGTGTGTAACTGGAGGTGTCTGAATGTCAGTCAGCAGTTCCTCTGGAGGACAGTGACATTTTTGCCTTATAACCACTCTACTGTTAAACCGAGCAAGCCAGACCATGTGTTTCTAAATGTTCAGCTCAAATGTGCTTTATACATGTTGTTTTACGCAGATTCAGAGGCATACGGAAGTTGTCAGTGATGTGTATAGTTTTGTTATAAACATTTTTCATTGCCAGTCATGCCAGTTCAATAAATATCCTTTGTTTGAATGAAGTGCACAGTTTATTGTAACACAATGTTCTTTCACCACTTGAGGGCAGCCTAGTATCTGGTTGGCCTTTCAAACTCCCTGCTTTTAATCTTTCATATTGATAAATAATGTAAGCGGCCTTGGAAGACAACTTGCACTTAAAGACTTTTAAAGATCTTAAAACATGCATGTCACCTTAACTGTCCCAAAATGAAATGTGCTTCCATTTAATTTTCCTTCTATACAGGCTGTACAAGTATCTGCTGGTATCTCAGCTGGCACATGGCCAAAAAGATTTCAGTTCTAATGAGACTCCAGAGATGGTGTCTATAGTAAGCCCTAATAAATTATACATAGATGGACTTCTAACCTATTTATTTTTAATATGTGCAGGTTAAACATCAGCTGTCAAAAGTCTGTCCACATTAATCACACACTCACATTTAGGATTGACATCCAGTAGAGGCTGGTCATTTAGTGCTCCTGTGGGAGGATCCTGACATGAAGGAGGTTGTAAAAGCTGTCAAGTGTTCAGAAAAAATGGATGGTCCAACACACAGCAGCCCTGCACGTGCCTCACGGTGGATTTACTTGTCCATAAAGTGCCTCTGTCCATGAAGGCAGCGTTCCCACACACTTCGCACAGTTCTGGAAATTAAATGTGTCAGATTGGTGAGGCGCCTCTTGCCAGGAATTCTGCTGCTTGTGAGAACACAAAAAACCTTTAACATGTCAGCACCTGCTGTTGGAAAACGGATATTAATTGTGAGTCTTGTAGTAAAGGAGATTTGTAGTAAACTGAATACATTTGCATCTTATCCAATGTGTTTTGATGCCAACGTTATAGGCTGTGAAGTGTGCTTTTCACAGCTGAGCTTAAATTATGTAATGGGTAGTCTTTTGAGGGGTGCAAATACAATTAGAGAAATGCAGAGACTAAAAATATGACATAGTGTGTGTAGGAGAGCGGGTGGCCCTTAGCCCTTAGCATTACACTATCACAGCCAGTTTAAGCTGGACACACACTAGAGGATTTTTAGTCTGAGGAGGCGTGGCTCAATAAAAACTTTCTCTCATGGCATGATTCTGTGGTGGGACTCCTCGTGTGTGTGTGTGTGTGTGTGTGTGTGTGTGTGTGTGTCAAAAATGTCTAATAATACTGTGCATGCTATAGGATTTGGCATAAAATTTACAAGATATGCCTGCTCCATCCTCATGAAATCCTTTATGTAGGATTGTTTTTTTCTGCCCAAACTGCAGACTAAAGGATTACAAATAGAGCTCAGTGAAAACTTCCCTGCCTCACAGTTTTATCACTGGCCACTTACATGCGGCTCAAAGTTGATCGGGATTCTCCTCCTCTGCGTATTAAAAAAATAAATAAATCTCAACCATTCACACCCCCTTTCATCGGTGCCGCGGCCGGGTCCCCGCTGATGCTCGGTGATGGCGGTCCTGAATAATTAAACAATCCCGACAGCCTTGTAGGGGTCCGTTTCCATGACAACCCTTCTCCCGGTCCTCTTTGCCCCGAGGACTAACGTAAATCCCCTGTCTGCTTAATGTCACCGAATGACTGCGGCGCGAAGCGGAGCGCAACAAGACACAAGTGGAAGTCAAGGGGCGATCTTAAATGACATCGTCCGCCTCCTGAGCGGACTGTTGGCCTTCTATTGAAATGAAATAAAATAGGAATTATACAGTTCTCATCAAGTACCACCTGTTGATATTTGGCTGCAATATTTTAATACACCAAAAAATAGGATGAAAAACAAATTCTGCTAATAATTTGCTGAAAAAATCCCACTGTTCCCCTACAAAAATGTGATATCTGAGCCCAAGTAACCCATCACCACAGAAAAACTTGTCCAGCTGATTAAAATCTATCTTCAAACAAAGTACAGGGTTAACCAGGGCCGGCCCAAGCCTTCATGGGGCCCTAAGCGGAATATATCATGGGGCCCCCGCAACTTCAGTTTGATTTCAGATAGACATACAATACATACGCCAATTCCCTCACCCTTTCACTCAAAGAGAAATCTAGAAATGAGATTTTTTTTTTGTATTGATTTGAGTTCGTGATTTCAAGATTTTTAAAATTCTGTTTGTTTGTTTTTTACTACAAAATTATGAAAACAAATTACAATCACACCCAAAATTAGACAAAAACAACACAAGTTAACCTGAAATTGTTGACGTTTTTCTCCAAATCGAACCGAACTGGCAATTTTCTTCAAATTAGTCACACAAATCATGGGCAAATACGCACATTTTACACAAATTTAACATATTTCTTGATTTCTTTTTGCAGTACACTAGTTATTTTAAGGAGACATGTGACATTTGAGGGAAATTTATGAGGCACACAACATTTGTAGTGCAAATATATGCACAATTGGGGGGCCCCTTGGCGGTCTTGGGGCCGAAGCAGCTGCATAGTCTGCTTATTGGGCTGGGCCGGCCCTGGGGTTAACACAATAAACCCCCAAGAGATTCTTTTTTGCTAAATCTTACGGTCCCTGCTGTCTTTGCTAAACTAAAATTGCCCTACTAACAACACATATGTAAGTAATGCTGTGTCATACGCGGGTCTCTAATGTCTCACAATGGTGTGTTGATGTGTCATGCTCCGGAGAGTGACTGATTCTCTCTCCCCCCCCGGTCCCACACAAAGTCAATTACCCTTTAGCATCAATGGATAGCCGCCTCCCCCGCATATTAGACACTGAATTAACCTTCTACCTGTAGATGAGGAGGTATGGGGGTGACAGTTATAGCCCGCCGCTGCACTATGAGTTATTACGGGAAATTCATCTTGTACTTTCCACACACGGTGCCAACCGAGCTAATGACTCCAAAGAAATGTAATAAAAAGAGGATTAGGATGTAGTTGTTTTGTCAAAGGTGCTTATGCCCTGCTTTAACTGTTCGCTAGTTTAATACGGGAGCTCACTGGGGTTCTCGCATGTTTATATACAGAACGCAGCATGACTTTTTCAAGCACAAATGCTGCATCAGCATATTTAATTTGGAGGTGAACAGACTGTGGTTAGTCATTACCAATATATTATCTAGTGCTTTAATCAATTTCAAAAATGAATGGCCATCGGCTATAACAAGTATAACCACCAGCTTTTAAGATTAATGGCTTACACTTGTATTGCACTTTTCAAGCCTGGCTACCAAGTTTCTCAAAGCGCTACACTGTAGACATTATTCACTCACACCATACTCAGTGGTGGTGGAAGCGAGGCTACCATTCTGTGCCTTTGGCCCCTCTGACCACCACCAGCCATTCACTCTCTCACTCTCATTCATTCTATTGTACACCGTAGGCAAAGATTATTCAGTCTCCGTCTGTACTCTGTAGTTGGAGTGTAGGACATTTCGCTCTTTATCCAAAAAGCTTTGGCAGCAAATGAACAGACTTGACAGCTTGTGGGTCTCTTAAGACGACACCAGGGGAAGTTAACCTCTGAGTCCCACCTCTCTTGGTTCTAAAGATTGAGAAACATCTGTCCTATTCACACCTAATTAATGCTTGTTACTTTCCTATTGACTTGCCCTGGGCTGTGTTCTAAGGCTGCTCAAGTCTATCTATGGCCCTGCTCTTCCCAAAGGTCCAGCTTCGTTCGCATGACATAGGTATGGTTTCTGTCAATGGATGTGGTTGTAGACCGGGTCTAAGTTAAACCTAAGGCTTCCATTGCGGTTCATAGATGGATTCTCTTTCTTAATTCTATTGTACATGTTTTGAGTGGTAGGGGAAACAGGAGCACCAGGAGGAAACCTACGCAGACACAGGGAGAACGTGCAAACTCCACACAGAAAGCCCCCGTCCGACCCAGGAATGGACATTTAAGACAAAATGTTGAGAAAGGCTGTTACTTCACCATTATGAGGTTATATTTATGATGATGATGATAGCACTGATGCTGCCATCAAATTCTCACGCATGAGGAGAGGGCTGAACATCAACATGTTACAGAGTCAAGAGGCTGCTGTTGCACTGCTGCTCCAGTCTAATATCTGATGTAGAAACAATGTCAACTCCAACTTTCACTAAGCCCCACAGGCACAGGTCTAGAACCTTATCTGAAACTCTGCGTAAATCCTCTGATATTTACCCAGATTAACCGGGAACTGACAGACTCAGGTTCAGGAAGGCACTTTATCAATTAAATGTGGCTACTGAGACTTAAAGCCCACTGCGTGTGATTTGGTCTGTTCTGCTTGTTGTGTTCAAAATATGATTCATTTGTAAAGGCTTTGGTAGGCTCGGGCAGTCTCATCAGTCTTCTTTAGGGTGTCTTCTGAACCCAAACTTAATACTGATCATTGCTAAACCCTTCTGCATGTTCAGTTTCAAGCAAGCAACACCCATATCATAATATACCAAGGGATAGTAATCATTGCTTCACATCCCAGGTAAGCTCTACAAAATCTAATTATAGGTTTCATTTGAGCATTGTTCCAAAGCAAAACTTTTGACAGCTTGAACTTTGCAGTGGCTTCATAAAACTGTAATAAATCTTGTAACTTTTGGAAGTAACAGTGGATTAATAAGTTTGGCACACGGGTTCCTGTATTGTTGCAAAGACCTGTGCTCACCTCTCAAATCTAATTCAGGAGGAATATTTTACCAAGATAATATTCAGATTTTTAGATTTTAGGAAAGGGTGATTATAATGAGCCATGGCAGAAATAATAGTTTTGGCGTGGAACCGAGATTGTCATGTTTGGTAGCTGGATTCTCACCTGTTTATGAGAAACCAAATGTTACTGTCATTTTTGTTGACGAGTTTTGGCAGAGCCCCTTTATGTAGCACTAGTTCGATTTTCATTTGAACTTTACATGTTTCTGAACTACCTTTTCCCCACAAAACTGTACTCACCGGCCGACAAACCTTTCTGTAGATGCGGTGGATGTTGATTGATGAAGCTGCCGGTGTGCAAATCGATGAGAGTCAAACCTGAACCAGTCTGAACCTGATGTGACAGACTGCAATTAGGCCGGTCATTTTACAATCTGGGCATCGCTTCAGCCCCGACAGACTATGACACAACTGTTAAGAGGAAGAGAGAGGTGCGGCCATTTTGTAACAACACTGCACTGTGTAATGACAGCTGAAAATGTCATACACTTTCACTTTGTTGTGTAATAAAACTACATTTCGCAATAGCTAAATAATGAACTAAAATGTATGGAAAATATTTATAATAACTGCCTTCTATTAGTGCTATACTGTTATTGGTATATATTTCTAAGGAATATTTAATGTATAAATGAATGGACTGGTGGCGGTTATTGCCAGTGATTGGTATTCGCAATTATCAGGATGCTAAGGGCTCCTCTGTCCTTTCTCCTACTAAATTATACATAATGTCATTGAAATTACACAACAGAATATCTTAAATCTGTATATGGCTGTGCATTCATCTGCTGTCTATACATTTTTGAAATGTGAAAGGCTGCCTGACGCTGGAGGGAAGTACGGCACACTGAGCCCTATCCTCGGGTTCTTCTCATTGTATAAATCAGGGGTAGGCAAGTTGGCCATGTGAGGGTCCGATTCTCTTCCTCGTCAAAGGAGCAGTGGCCAAACCTCCTAACTGTGCCCCAAAGTAAACCATTACATCCAACAACTGTCATCATATATGATCTAACGGGGGACACTTTTAAAGGAACTGAGGAATTTTCCGTATTTACTGTAATAAGTAGAAAAATGACCATCTTAAATAGGGTAAATGTGGGCAAAAGTGCTTGAATTTAGAGAATGTATATTGATTTTGTACGGGTTTGGACTGCCTTCAAATAGATTTAGCAATGGAAGCTTTACTTTAACTTGTACACGTAAAAATAAATAAATTGGATTTTTTTTTAAATAGTATAAATCTACTCAAAATTATTATAAATTCATTTCATTTCAATCACTTTTAAGTCATTTTATGATCTGAGACAATTTTTTTCCAGTGTATGTGTAAAGGTGCCCACACACTATAGGATTTTAAATCTTTTGAGACTAAAGATCTGTGCACAGACCACACACACTTAAGGACAGACATGAGGACACACATACACACACATGAGGAGTCCCACCACAGATCATGGCATGAGAGAAAGTCTTTATTGAGCCACGCCTCCTCAGACTAAAAATCTGGCTAAAAATCCTCTAGTGTGTGTCCAATTTAAGAATGTTTCTCAAAATGATCTTGGAAGGCCAAAAAATCTATGATAGAGGGCTGGATTTTGCCCCCGGGCCTGACGTTGCCTATAAATGATATATAGTATTTTACCTTTTATCAGTTCATTCATTACTTTTCACATAGTGTCTCCCTTTCTCTCCCTTGCTTCAGAACGACCCATCTACCGGGACCCTTTCCACCGTGACTTGACTCGCTGACTTAGACCCTCCCACCTGCCGCTAATCGTGGACTTAAGGATGGATGGATTTTACATTGTTTGGATATGGCATGTGTTTGAATGAGTGTGAGCCCTAGAGGACAAAGCTAGCTTTTTTGTTGTGATCCTGGGCTTTACAAAAATAAATTTGATTTGATTGATTGATTGACTGCACTTTATTTTCATTTTCTAAAAGTTTACAAAGATTTTCATCATTTGTGTATAAACACCTAAAATAGATATGACCATGAATGTGTGGAGACAGAGCCAAACCCTTTCCTAAACCATTTCTGAGTGTGCCTCACCTTAACTTCAGACATAGATGCGCTGGTGTCTATTTATGTGCTTAAAAATGCTTAACATCGGTTAGTAAAGCTGTAGGTTTAGGTTTATTATTAAAGATAGATTGACATGGCAGGAATGAGGTTTGATCTGAAATGTGTCAATCACAGGACAAGATCTATGAAACTCTTAAAGCTGGTGGGATAAATCACAGTGTTCACCAAACCAGGGGTATGGGAGAACTTAGCAGGGGGTACTTAATTTCAGATAAAAAAAAGAAAGAAAAAGGCATTGTATTTTTGATTATTAAGTTAAAAGGATTATATTTCAAACATTTAACTGTAAAGAGTGAGAGTTTTTACCTGCATTTTAACAGATAACTGGGAGTTGTACTCATTCACTTTTTAAGTAATCAACAAAACTATGGATACGGGGGGTGCTCAGAGTATAAACGAAATATCCAAGAGGTATGCCAGGCAAAAAAGGTTGGGAATCAAGCGATTTAAAGACTGTAAATGTTATAAAAATGGCGAATCAAGTTTTTGCCAACGCATTACAAACTGCTGAATAGTGTGTAGTTGCCAAATTCATCACACATTAAGTTGAGAGGTTTTTATTTTAAAATGTGGGTTAACAAGGGGCCAATCAAAACCCATAAAAAAACACTGATCATGTAGAAGTGGACCGCAGGACTTATAGCGAATGCCTACCCAGTTTCACCCGATGTCATAGTCATGTTTCCAGACAACAGAAAGCCCTAAAATGCTGCAAGAGGCCCCTCGCCCGCCGGCTCCTCCTCGCTGTTGCTGTGGCATCCGAGTGATCTCTTCATTAATTCATAACGGAGCGCTGGACCGAATTAGCACTCGTTAGCCGCCCGCTGTTTACTTTTCTTTATGTGCCGTCATTAAGTCTTGACTCCCTCCTAAAGTGCGTGTGTGCATGGACATGCGCAAGCCGGGGTGGGGTTGGAGGCATTTAAGGTGCATATCGCGCTCACCTAGCAACCTGTAACCTGGGACTATTCTCAAAGGCAAGGCATCACTGGGGGGCCGGCACACACACTATCACACACACACCTACCCCCTACCCCCACGACCACGACCACATGACTATCTGGGGCTCAGGTGCATTTGACGTTTTGCTTGGCAGAAGATCAACACGCTGGAGAGGAGTTTCATGGACAACTGCTTGCACTGCTAATGGAACTTGGATACGTTCAAGCAAGAAGAGCAACAGGATATTCGAGACACACCGGACGTCCTGCTTGATGCTTTCCCTTCTGGAGTCAGGAGCGAATCATCCGCTGGATAGTGTGCTGTGATTTATATATTCACTTGGCACATGTCTTATTTCGTTTTTTTTTATGTAACTAAACGAAAGCTAGAACTAATTGAAGTACTGTTTTGGGCTACTTTCCTTTGCCTCTATTGCCTCCAAGTTTGAAATTACAACAAAAAGTACTTTGACTAAATAGCCCAAATTTTGAGTCTCCCATTCGTTTACCTTAAGGCCACCAAAGAGTGATTGCGGACATATTCGCACAGATGTGTTGTGACTGTAGTGACATGTGAGTGAAGACCTACAGGGCTGCGTCATGCCCTGTCCCCCAACACGCCTCCACAGACAGAGGGACGTCTTGCCCACCTGTGGCTCCTGACTCCTGGAGGCAGCCATCTTCTCTCACACACAACCTGCCTCTTCCACTGTCCTCATCTGGGTGGGAGATGACCTGGGCTATTTTTTTGAGTTGAAAAGAAAAAGAAAAAAAAAAGAGAGGAGACTATCAGAAGGAGAAGTGAAGGTGGGGAGGAGAGGACACATACCAAGGAAACAGCTTTGACAGTGGTAAGATATCGGCCTTTTTGTATTTCTAGGTACGTATGCCTACTTTTCGGGCTTGACATTAACCTAAGAGCACTTGTATCTCACTAGCCACTTTGATTTGGCCAGATTTGATCTATCTCAGTTCACAAAGCCATTCTTGTGTATTTTGCATATAGCATTTAAAATGATAATGAAAGGGAATGTATTAAGATTACCATAATCCTGGCATAATTATCATATTTAAACATTTTTGGGAAAACATACCCCTCCCCACACCCCCTAAAACAAAACTTTTTTTTGTTGTAACAAGCCTAATTCGCTGAGGATTTATTTAGTGATACCTGTAGATGCAAAGATTTTGGGAGTGAAATGTGGCAAAAATCTAAATTTAGCACCAAAAAAAGAAAGTCAATTATCAATCAATCAATCAATCAATCAAAGTTTATTTCTAGAGCACTTTTCAACAACAACACTTGGCCGACCAAAGTGCTTTACACCAAAACAAAACATGTTTTGGTGTAAAGATTATTATGCCAGAAGACTGACAATATTCAAAGAGATGCAAGGAAATTTTAGACTTATTGGCCAGAAGCAAGTTTACGTCAAGCCCTGATTACTTTTCTGACTTGGGTTTTCTTCCTCATACATTTTAACAACTCATTTTCAATATAAAAGTTAGCCAGTAGATTAGACTTAGAAGTGGTTGGCTGTCGCAGGGTTTAATAAAACATAGCTGACTTTCCCATTGCGTCTCATTCCGATGCATCTCTTTTCTCTCCGTCTCCCTCTCTTCCATCTGTTAATATTGGACGCTAAAAGAAACATATGCTCCTTATGTATTAATCATCTACAAAAGCCTGTTTTTGTTAATTTGATGAAAAAAAAAATGGCTGCTGAAGAAAGTCTTCATGGGTTTTCTCCAGTTCTGTTAACTTTGGTTTTCGCCTAAAGCCTACATTGAAGACACACCTGTCATATTTGGACTGACGTCATGTTTTTAAAGAATTGACTAAGATTGAGATCAAACTCATAGAGGTACTTGCATTGTCCAATAAAGTTGTCTCTTCGGGTGAAAAAGGTGGCCTTCATTAGTAACGGCAGCTGGCAGTGGATAAACATACGGCCTTGCACATACAGTTCAAATACAGCAGACTCATTTGTGAACAGATTGAGTATATCATCATTTCTGCTGACTGTTGTCAAACAGTGAGTGTTTGTGTGGGAGTTACAGCGATAGAGGAGACAGTTTTTGTGACACGTTTCAGTAGACTCAACAGAAGGCGGCTTGCATTTTGGCACATTTTCTTCTCGAGAGGTAGTTTATCCCAGAAAACCATGACACTAAATGATTCAATTGGATATGACTGTATATGACACAACACAGTTCTTGGTCTCTAATGAGCACAATTTACAGTACAAGGTTGTATATTTGTGATACTATCCAGTGTTTCCCATTAATAACGGAGATTAGGGCATGGTCTAATTTTCCTCCACCATAGTCTAAAAACAAGCTATGCAAGACATTTGGTTTGGAAAATATAATTCATGTGCTTATTGTGTGAACATAAACACATAACATTAACTATACTGTCCAAAATTTGGATTGATAAGATAAAATATCAATACAATGTTACAGTTTTACTCCAAAATACCTATTTGGTTTCTTTCGACTTATTATTCTATTCCAAAATCTTTATGTTTTGTTTCTAAGATTACCATTTGAGTTACAGTGACACTGCAATTTCCCTTATGGATCAATAAAGTTTGTCTGAATCTAAGTCTCAAAATGAATATTAGATTAAATGATTTGACGATCACCTATAGCGCCATAATCTCTTTCAAATTTGTGGGAAACACTGATACTATCTCTAAATAATATTCATTTTTTGGCTGACGTATGAGATAACTTGATCAATTCTGGCAAACGGAATGACACATATTGTCAGTGGACTCTGAAAGTGAATTATTGATAGCTTCAGCCTGCTTAAAAATGCATCCCCAACCTTTCTGTTGCAGAGAGAGGAAGTCATAATTAGTGTGTGGATATGAGCGGAGACGGGTGTTAATTATCAAAGGGGTAAATGCATCCCCACCAAATATAAAATAAAATCACCCCACATGTCCACAAAGCTGAAATATTTGCAGGAAAAAAATGGGTTGCCGTATCTTTTTGTTGTCTTACAGAGAGTAAATTAAATAATGTATTCAACTCAGGACTCAGATGATAACCATCTGACCATTTTCACACTGTTCTGCTCATTTGAACAAGGTGGCATCATGACAGGCAGCGAGACCGGCACAGACCAAATCAAATACTTTGGGGGAATGAACCGGTGACAGCTGGTAATAGCTGCAAATAGGCATCGTCTCCCCTCCTGCCTGAGACACTACTGCAGTCTGTCACACATGTCGGATAAACTAGCAGAGCACTTACTCCTACAACCTCACCGCTCTTCTGGACAGGCTCATCCCATACTAATAATGTTAATTTTAGTTGCTTTGTTGTGACCAGATAACGGTTTCTTTTAAGCTTTTAGAATCAAAGAGACCAGCCAGGAACTTTTCCTCCCATTGCCTCATGCATCATCAAAGTGTCCAAAGATCTAAGTCATGTCCGAATAATTACAAAATTCATTAAAGTTTTTCCTTCTAACAGCATCTGAAGAATTCATTGCACTTAATATTATATTTTCTGTGCTGTTTTATGTGTCCGCGAAGGAGGAATGACAAGAAAAGTCCATGCGAGAAGAGTCCTGGCCCCTTTGTGCCCAGAAATGAAGGTAAGAATACAAGTTGACTTGTATTGGATTGCACGCCACAAAACTGTTGTTGCTTAACAGTTTTCATTGTTATGTTGATGTTAAAAAAGTCAGGTGGTCTCTCACGTACAACCTTAGGCATGCTGGGTCATAAGGCACTTTTTTGGAACCGTAATTGCATGTTTTTTTTTCTCCCATTTGCTTCAACATCTCAGCGCTTGACCCTCTGTATAACCCACAAGGAATGTTCTCCTAATCACCTAGCAAGTTTAATCCTTAATGGGGTAAAGATACCAAAGAAAATTCTTACTAAACAACCTTAATTGGCCGCTGTGAAAATGGGACACCTTATGCCCGGTTATATAGGCCTGTGTTTCAGGGCAAAGGACTGTGTGGGCATCTCCGATTGTGCAAAGAGTGTGTGTGTGTGTCTGTGTGTGTGTGTGTGTGGGGGGGGGTGACAACGGATGTAAATGGTGTGAAGACGCGAGCACACATCGTGGTACATGGGAGGATTATAATGAAGCTGGATGATGCAACATCTAAGTTTTCGGGTTGGTAACCATGGCAACTACACAACCCCGCGTGGGTGGGTGTGTGTTTGATGTTGGTGAAAGGGGTGGAGTCGGGAGAAAGGAGAGAGAGAGAGAGAGACAGATGTCTGATGGGCTCCTTGCAAGACAGCCTCATCCATAACTTTGAACACCTTGGAAACTTTTTTTTTTAGAGGTGCCAAGCTGCCGTGTTCTGTGTGCAGGGATTTTCAAGGTATACCGTGGTATTAAAATGCTACAATATCAATACCGTGAGGATGGGTTGTCTGACGGTATTAAAAAAATCTTGTTTTAGATGTTATTTCTGCTGAAAAAGTTGCACTCCCTGCAGCTCCACCGCTACTTCACCCACTCCCCTAAACCTGCACATGATGAATTGGTTTATACTGTAATGTCACACTGTATTGATTATACAAAGCCTGTCAATGTATTTAGAATTGTACCATAAACAAACATTTTTTTTATCAGTTCAAAAACAAGCAACTTGACGGATACCGCGGTATTTTTTGTCGGTCATCTTACCGTGGAAATCTCATACCGTCGTCCCATCCCTATAATGTGTGTGGACTCATTGGAGTGTGGGGCTTTTCTTATCCTCAAGTTGTTGGGTATTTCTGTCCACCTTCATTTTTAGTAGATCCGTGAGTTCGTTACCTAAGCCAAAAGAATATATAGAAATACAATGATGTAACTTACAACATTTCCTGGATGACTGAGGGACTGCACATACAAATAAAATTAACATAAACGTATCCACCGTATTCTGCCCCGCCCACTTTTGTTGTAAAAGCACTTCCTGTTTTTATTAGCACTTCCTGTGAGCTGAGATTTCCATTGTTGTCAATGGAAGAGAGTGAAGAAAATAAAAAGGGAATCAACAAAAAAACTTGTAAAAAAGCTTAAAGTAAATAAGTTCGGATGGACGACATGAAAAAAGTCACCTAAAATAATTTTTTTGCGATATTATCTCTATTATATCTGTCTGTGAGAAACTCTAAAGGACCAAAGCTGATGGATATATTTACACAGAGGTTTGTTGTAAATGTGACATGTTTCACCAAAAACAAAAATCAAAGCCAACATCAGCTCAAGTCAGACCTGCAGTTGACCAGAAATACAAAATGGCGGCCCCCATTGCAACTTCCTGAATAAGGTGAATACGCTTCTATGGAATCAAAGAAACTAACAAACATATGATATAGTATAATAATGCATCTGAAAGACAAATGTATTCTCACACATCATGGAGAGGGTTCACTCATTGGCCCCGGCCCCTCAGCTCACGACATGCGTCTTTCGCGCCTTTATTGGTGCAAACTGGAAGGTCAACACGCCACGCGCCACACCAATGGCATGTTTCAACCTTCAGCTTCCAAGACGATGCTATATTGTGCAAAAAGTCGCTCTGACATAGGTAAGTTGGGATTTTGCACGCTTAAGGGGTACTTTACCATACATTTGTTCAAGTGTAAAACGATCTTCGCACATGCAAAAGTTGATCAGAGTCATCAAGGCCTTTTACTTACCATATGATTAATACACACACACATTTCAGACATGCCCACAAATAGCAATGCCGCTATCCATGTGTGTACTCGCTGTTTTTTAGCACCTGTCTGACGTGTGTTGCAAGTTGCTCTCTCGCTTTGCTTTTGCTAAAATAGGCAACACTGAAAAAGTCCACTAGTGTGAGCCTTAACCACTTGCTCCTGGGACTCGCGCTGGGCTGCCCCTGTGGTTTGCTCTGTCGTCCTTCATCCTTTGGGGATTTTCTGCGTTGTTTTTCATTCCCAGTCTCTCACGTGCTGCTCATTGTGCACAGGAGCGTGGAGTGTTAACATGGGCTTTCCCAAGCTTAATCACTCACATATTTACATGTTAGCTTATCCCCAAACGTTTAGCACTTGTGATGGCAGTAATGCCCCTGTTGTTTACAGAATCAACTAGATCTATCTACAAGCCTACTTATCTCAAGCCTACTATACTATAATAAAAGTGTTAGGGTTAAGGGCGTTATTTAGTAAATAGTACAATAATAAAGTCATAATTCTAAAAAATAACCACACTTCACTCTTTCACAGAAAGTGAGAAATACCACGGCTGAGGAGAGACTAGGACCAAACAGTTGTCAATGAAAGCACCCCTGAGTCCCCACACTGACCACAGGCGCTGAGGCTCAGATGGCTTAACTCGTGAACTGTGTCCATCAAAGCAGAGAAAAATCAGCAGCTCACCCGAGGAGCTGTATCAAACAGAGAGTACATGGAGGTTTAGTGGCTGTGAGTATTCACAGAGAGACAGTGACTTGTCTGTCTTTTAAGCCGCTCTATAGTTTTCTCCACAGGACCCTATTCTCTGGAGATATGACTTTTTTTTCTACATTTGAATCCATGTTTCACATTTCTCACATTATAAATGTAGGTTCATTTAAAAAAAAAATGTAATCTCTGCCACATACCGCCCTTTTCACCCAGATATTGTACCCTCCACCCTCCCTCCGTGCTCGCCTTGTTTGCCTCCCTCCCTCCCTCCCTCAGACTCACTCGCTCACTCTCATTGTGAAGAGGGAAACAGCATCAACGGCCACAGTAACAGCACATGCAACAGGGTGCAGACAGCACCTTCTGCTTCAGCACCTCTCCTCCAACTCTCATCCCTCTTTGAGGACGCCTCCAAGGAAAGAAGAAAGACACAAGTCCAGATAAGATTTGCCATCTTTCCTTGCATCATTTCAAGAAGAAAGAAAAGAAGAAAAGTTCAAGAATCAACTGGAATGGTGCTGGAAATTTTTTAAACTGAAAATCTTTCACTAAAAGAGAAGACGAACGTGAATGTGACGTGAAAAGCAAAGTAGACTGTCTAAAGTGAAGATGCAACCTGTTGCTCTTGTTTAATTTAAAACAACCTCTCTTAATTCCACATCAATGACGTCCAAGAAGAAGTGGACTGAGAGGAAGGAGCTCCGCAGAGACAGGCCATTCTCCAGCCGGGACGATCCTTCTGTTGCGCCTGGGACATCTGGCCCAGGCCGCTCCACCACCAGGGGGCGCTTCTCTGAGTCCTGGAAAAGATTGAGCTCCAGAGGGTCCACCAAGAGGGGAGGGCTCAACTCTCAGCAGCCACCGGTAAGATGTTTCCGGACACACAGACCCTCACTGCATGGCACCAAAAATACTCTACTCTCAAAAATACTAAAAATGGCTTTGTGCCTTGACAAAAGAAATTCCCCAACGGCTGGGACTTGTTGAGAGTCTCACCTGCGACAGAGCAGGTGGCACCAGGAAGTCACTTCAATAAGTGAAAAGTCTTGTTACATGCACCACCATAGTTTTCATTTGAAGTGTTACTAAATTAGATGTGCTACTAATTATTGACTATTTCACTGCTATTAGAAAAGAGAGATAATTTAACAAAGGCATATTCAGTAAACATTTGACTTACGACAGTGGCTCAGATGGTGGTCACAGATCGTCTTTATAACTGGAAGGCTCTGGCTCCCACTGGCGCACACACACTATCATTGTGTTCACTGACAAGCACAACACACCCCAGTCTATTTGGTGTGTTGGTGAGGATCCAAGGGGCCGATGGCACAGATTGTCTGTGCGCACCATCAGTCTGCCTCAGGGCAGTTTGGCTACAATAGTAGCTTACCACTACTGGGTATGGAAGAATAAATAATGTAATGTGAAGCAACTTTGAGTGTCCTAGAAAGTCTGTATGAAACGGAAATGAGTTTTGTTATTATAAATAGAGTGGGATTGTGTCATAACCGTTTTGAATCTCAGATTTAACCAATGGAGATTTTGAAATGCTAAATACTCAAAGAAAGAATTCAGATGTTTTAGTGTGTAGTGACCTGGCAGTTACCCAAGTTGTCAGTTTACTTTTTAAATATATACTTTTTACTGTACGTTATTCCTGCCTTTTGCCAAGAAAGAAGACAATACTAAAAGCTTTACAGGCAGGTTCATTGAAATGATGCTGAATGATGTATGATATGTCACTTTTAGTTTCAGGTTAAGATGTTTTCTCGTTTGGCCAAACTGAAATGAATACATTTTGGCTTGATGTCACATGAGTAATGATGACTGCGCTGTCAAGAATGAATAATATCCTTCCCCCTCTCCTCCTAAAATGTAGCACTGATGTTTATGTATCAGAGTTAGTGAATCTAGCCTCTCGCGGGGGGCTCATGGACTATTGCACATGGCCAATCTGTGGGGTGATATGTGGCAGTGATATGTGGTGTGACGTTGGCTGGAAAATGTGTGGGAGAGCGATTTGCACGCATGGGGGGTCCAAATTCATTTCACCATTTCACTTTTCTTTCCCTTTTTTTCCCATCCCTGACACCGATGCTTTGATGTGTAGGTAACGTGCTGGCGAGCTCTCGTCTATAGTGTGCATCAAGCGCCCCTGATGTTTTTAATGTGTGCACCTGTCCTTCAGCCTCTGGGATTTGTGTCGCTTAGATATACCCCACAGAGTAAAGACCACATCACCACCACTGCTCAAGGCATTGGACATTTTGTACTGTCAGTCTCCTGTGAATTGGGATGATCATGTGGTTCCATGCTTGGCCTTCTTGTTCGTGTGTGACTGTGCGTACAGGTAGAACGCCGTGGAAAAAAGGGAACACAAATTGAGGCACTATTAGCAGGTATTTTCTATGATGTTTTGGCTCATGTGGCGTGGCAGGGCAGAAGGAGACAGGTGCCACTCTGAGGTCAGGCAGTCGGGATAAGCCTCTTAAGGGGAGACATGGCAGGCAAAAGTCAATATTTGTAATTTTCAGATTTTATCTCTTAACCATATATACTTTCACCTGGAAACAAATGCATTTCCAGATCCACAATAAGGTGTTCCATTCTGTTGCACTGATTCAATATTTCTCCAAATATGAACTCTGAAATTTGTAACTTCAAAGGCCATTTTTCTCAAAATGCATTTTTCTTACACTCTTGCAACAACATCTCCACTTTAGTAGCATCAAGTTTTCCAAGTAGTTATACAGTTTGCAATACTACTGCGCAAAATACAGCTTTTAGCAGCAGTTTGCTAATGCTGGCCTCAAACTTAAAAACTGGAACAGAAGCTATCAATCAATCAATCAATTTATTTTTGTAACGCCCAATATCATAACAGAAGTCATCTCAAGGGTCGGTATGGACAAAAACAAATCAATATTAGACATCAAGAATGATCAAAAATAAGTCACACACGAATGAAATGTCTCGACCAGATGTAATGTCCCCTGAATAAGTAAATCACTTAGAGTAACAAGCTTAGAGTATCCCCCATCCTTAGACCTTCCTCTACGGCGAGGAAAAACCCCCAAAAAACAAAAACCACATGGTAAAAAAATTGAGGAAAACTTGGAGAAAACCAATTTAAAGGAAGGATCCATTTCCCTCGGACGGATGGGCTAGTGGTGAATTTTGGTCGACCAGAATCCAATAGCAATGTTCAGCAAGAGTTGCAGAAGAAAAGCTATGACTGAGTGAACTAGGCTAATATTGGCCACTAGTGAAGGTCTCTGTGTTTGTATTTTAGTTTTTGAAATACTGCTACAGAATTACTGATAAACCAAACATTTGCAGTGCGTTAATGATCAGAACACTTAGTTATTTATGTAACAAAAACACTTTTTCACTCACTGCAAACATGCAAATATGTCATCTA
>OMNZ01006807.1:558-10769 GCA_900303255.1 Lesueurigobius sanzi | reverse complement strand
ACATTTTAGAGCCAGTATCTGTACTTTCTACTCCATTACATTTTTAAGTTGGGTTAAAAGTAAAAGTATTTTATTTTCAAAGTGACCTCCTACGACGAACTGGTTTCGTCCCAGTTTAGACCTGGTTTAATCCTGATTTAGACCTGTTTCAGTCCTGGTTTGGTCCAGATTTAGTCCTGGTTTACAATGACACATTAAATTCTTTAAAAATACTTTTACTTTTTACTCATGAAGTACATTTTACAGTGGATACTTTTATACTTTTACTTAAGTAGAAATTGAATATGATACTTGTACTTTTCTTAAGTAAATTCTTGGTCCTGTATCTGCAGTTTTACTTAAGTAAGAATATTGAGTACTTCTTCCACCTCTGTATTTGAGTGATATCAATTTGAAACTGTTTATTACTGACATAAATATGGCATTTTCATATTTTTTGGCAAAAATGTAAGTAACTATTAGAGGCAGAGTTTAAATTTATGGTTTTATTTTATTTTTGATATTAGTTACAAAGATTTGTTCAAAAGGGGTTTTGGATATCTTGTTTAGTTTGAATAAACTACACAGAAAAATAAAGGTTTAATGTTGTACCCAAAACGTACATTTATTAGGAAAGTACCCTGTCAGTACAGATGCGGTCCTTAAGGTGATTTTTGTGGACCTTTTTTTTAATTCTAGAGGTACAAAATCACTGCTCAGAGCAAATGGTACAAAACTGTACCAGTGGCATGTGATACACTATTATCCAATCACAGAGCAGGCACTGCTGTTTCAATCTTCAGCTATCTTTCAGCTAAGGTACAAATATGTTCCTATATTCAGAGGTACAAAGTTCTCCACTAGGGTACAGCTGGAGCGACAAAGCTTTGTACCCTTTTAGGTCCATTCCTGTCCCTCTATTTCTTAGTGTGTACTGTAGTTGTTGAAAAATAACTAGTATATTCAAAAATCCCTCTGAGTACAAGACGGGGAGTTTAATAGCTGTATGTGTTTGCAAAGTGGCATTATTGTTGCATTGTTGCAACAATAATGTTGCAATTTTTCTGAAACCATTCATTTTTCCCAGTTTTACACAACCTCTGTCCCAGTTGTCCCTGTTTCTCACCAGTGCCATGTCCAAAGCAGCATATTTACTTGATACTTGTTTTACTTTTGGCCAAGATGCAAAATGTGAGCTAAAAATCCGGGAAGAACGTAAGAAAAATTACAAAAACATATGTATGAAACACGAGAAAACAATGTGAGAAAAATGAGGACTAAATTGCAAAAACAGCAAGAAAAAATATGAAAAAGAATATGAAAAGAAAAGGAAAATGTCCAAAGCCAATGGCCACGCTCAATTGTCAATCAAAAAGTAAATCATTATTGTCCCACTTTTAAAAATCTGGTCACCCTATACAAACCCCAAGTATCGGAAGCAAAAATATCCATCCCTAGTCCTGGGTTTGTTTCCCGGCCCGTGCAGCCTTCCTGTGTGGAGTTTGCATGTTTTTCTCCATGTCTGGATGGGTTTCCTCCATTTGCTCCGGTTTCCCCCATCGTCCCAAAACATGCACAATAGATTAATCCTCCTGAGGTGATTCATGTGCACATGGCTGCCCACTGCTCCTGCCCACACACTAGAGGATTTTAAATCTTTTGAGACTAAAGATCTGTGCACAGACCACACACACTTAAGGACAGACATGAGGACACACATACACACACATGAGGAGTCCCACCACAGATCATGCCATGAGAGAAAGTTTTTATTGAGCCACGCCTCCTCAGACTAAAAATCGTCTACTGTGTGTCCAGCTTTAGATGCGATTTAACTGGACAAAAAACAAAACATTTTTAAAATTAAGTTTTTACTGGAAGAGAAGAAATTCAAAATTAAAATTGTAGGTAAAGATTCTTCAGTCTTCATCTGTACTCTATAGTTGGAGTGTAGGACGTGTCGCTCTTTCTCCAAAAAGCTTTGTCAGCAAATGAGGTAGAAATTAAAATGTTCTACTGTGTCTTAAAATGTGTAAACTGTAACAAATATTCTTCTTGACCCTTGCGTCTTATTGTCTCAAAGCTTCTGGCCATTCTTTGCTCAAATCTAGCCACTTCTTCGCTAACCTCTGGCAGACGCTGCCAGAAAGAACTACAAAACCCAACAATTTGTCCCGAAAGCGGCGAAGGTCCACGTGGGAGGCCTAATAGCATGTTATTTTTTGCTACGTCCTTGAAGGCCCCTATGACTCACGAAATTCTGACCCAGCGGTTGACAGTGAGTGGCTATTGTTGAGAAGTTGGCCTTGTGCATGCTTATTTCTGGTGCATTCAAAAACACATGGCATTAGCCTTTAGCTGCATTTTCTGCCATATTTATAACTCCTCATAACCAATAGCAATCTGGCTGCAATTGCGAGCTGTAATAGTTAAATTGGAGGGCAATCGCTTGGCCGTCAATGTCGTCCTTGGAAAGAGGAAATCCATTTACCCAAGGTTCAGCTAATAGTCCGCATGAGGTTTTTAAATAGACGCAGAGGGATGTTGCTGAAAAAAAATGCCAAGTTTCGTTAGCTACAGCCGTATTTTTTTGCCTGACGGATTGAATTATTAATGCTAACCCTAAATACGGGCTTGTTAGCGGTTGTCGTTCATGCACGGAGGCAGCGGATGGAGTTAACAAGAAGCATGCGCAGTCAGAGAGTAAATCATGTTTCCAGACGCAATGAAAGAAACGTTGTAAACTCCGGAAGGTGATTTATTGGAAAACTGTTGGATACTTTTCTCACAAAATGAAATTTCAAACCAAGCGGAATACAATACATGATGATTGAAAGTCTAGGAAATGTGACCAAGAAAACCCTTTATTAAGTATTGGAAGAAAATAGTCACAAAAAAAGTAGTTTAGAAACTACAAAATGTTAGTTTGAGTAGTTTGCAACACATGGTTAGATGATAAGATTAAGAGGCAGTTTTATTTATATGTTTTGAGAGATCCATAAAGGATGTTAGAGATCCTGAAACGTCACAGCTGCAATGATGTTTCTGGTTTCTGAGTCATGAATTGTCCCAGGATCTGCGGAAAAAAGGTGATTGAACTGCATTCAACAGGAAAGGGACATGAAAAGATAGCCAAGGTACTGTGAATGCTGTGAATAAGCAGTGTTGAAACTCTGATTAAGAAGTGGAACATAAGGGATTATGTTGAAACCAAACCACAATCAGTTAGACCAACAAACATTTCAGCAACAACTTCCAGAAACAAATGTGCGTGATGCAGAGAAAAGCCCTCAAATAACTTCAGCTGAAATTCAGGATTCAGAAAAAGTGGTGTAGCTGTTTCAAGATGCACAATGAGGAGGCACTTGGACAAAAATGGGCAGTATGACCGAGTTGCAAGAAGAAAGCCATTACCACACAAATGCCACAAAATATCATAGCACAGAGACAAGCCTCAATATTTCTGGAACAAAGTTATTTGAAGCGATGAGCCCAAAATTGAACTTTTAGGCCACAACCATAGAAACAACCAAGAGAGGAGTCCACAAGGCCTATGATGAAAGGACACAGGACACCTGCTCAAAACTGATGGGAGGATGAATGCATCATGTGATCAAAGAATACTGGAGGATTATTTGCACTCATCAGTCCGGAAGCTGCACATGGATCGTACTTGGATGTTCCAACATGACAATGATCTAAAACACACAAGGCCAAGTCGACCTGTCACTGGCTACAGCAGAATAATGAAGGTTCTGGAGTGGTCACTCAAACGTGCAGTTCATTCAAGACAGACAAGGAATTTACAAGAACTGGAGGCTTTCTGCCAAGAAGAATGGGCAAACTGTCCATTAGAGAACATAAAGAGCCTTATCCACAACTACCACACAAGAGTCCAAGCTGCCATTGAAGCTAAAGGGCAATACACTGTATTACGGACTTGGGTTTGTTAACTTTTGACCAGGGTCATATTGGTATTTTCTAGTATTTTTTTTTGTTTTTTTTAAGAGATAACGCAGTCATTTCCCAAATAATTCATTTTCTATGAATAAAGGCTGAGCTTTGAGCTGTTTGTCATTCATGTTCATTGTCAGTACAATTTTAACAATTTGTGTTCTTTTGCCTGCCATACGTTAAACTTCACCCCAATGGTTTTAAAAAGTCTTGAATTTGAAACTTTTGCTGTCCATTACTGACAGCAATATGAGGGGGAAAATGTACTGCAAGTTTTCCATCATTATATATTTTCATATCGAAATAAGACATTTTGGACAAGTGTAGAAATGTCCAAAACTGCCTATATTTGTTTGGTGGTAAAATTGAAATACTGGATAGAGACAGGTTTAAACGTATGGTTTTGTTCATTTATTACTGTAGCTACAAAGATTCTTCTTTCAGTTTGAGTAAGTTAGTTATTAGTGAACAAATATGTAAATATTCAAAATTTGTCTAGTTTTTTAGGGTTCAAAACTCATTAAATCAGGCTACGAATGAAATATTGAATCCCTCTGAAAAAAAAAAAAACTCAAAATTTAATTTGAAATATTGTTACAAAACTGGAAAGTTTGGTCTGTAGGAGTTACAAAAGTGGAGCTGTTGTCGCCACAATGTAAGAAAAATGCATTTTGAGAAAATGGTCACTAAAGTTACCATTTCCCATCAACGTCTGTGTAAGTTCTCAGTCGTACAGGAGTTGTCCATCGTAGGCAAAGATTCTTCAGTCTTCATCTGTTCTTGGTAGTAGAAGTGTAGGGTGTTTCGTTCTTCATCCACAGACGAAGTGCTGACGAAGTTCTTTGGATAAAGAACGAAACGTCCTACACTTCAACTACAGAGTACAGATGAAGACTGAAGAATCTTTGCCCATTTCCCATATACTTTTATGGAGTAACATTGAATCGGTGCAATAATAACACTCCTTATTGTAAGGATTAGGCCATTTATTTGTTTCCAGATGAAGGTTTCTATGTTACGAGAGCAAAGTGGCCAAAAACCGGAAAAAATGTGAAGGTTCTCCCCTTAAATTTCACTCAGCCAAACCTGCAGCTACTCTGTATTAACAAGAAAAATCCACCGCAAACCCCCTAATCCAAATGCAACATTGCCAAAAATCTCATAGTCATCAAGATGGCTGTAGCTCACATGCTGACAAGACGCACTCACACGTTTGAACTTTGAATAAAACAACCAGGTGTGGAGGCTTTCCGGCACCTCTGCTATTAATACAAGCCTCCATTCACACAATTGGATATGAAACTTTAATATCCTGCACTTGTCTGCTTCCAAATGGATCACAGCCTTTATAAAAGCTGCAATCTTTCTCCCCAACATCAAGCCCTATTTGCCGTTTAACCTTCCTCTTTCCTCTGCCAGCTTTTCAGGGCATGTTCTCATTTTTTCGCACGCCAGTAAAATATATTTGTCATGTTAGCTCATCTTGCTGAGAGCTTTTTGACTAGCTTGTGTTAAAAGTCCAACAATGTACGTGCCAAGACCATTAGAATTTGACTCTGGTATTTGACACTGTAAAACGTTGCTACGGGATTACAGTAAAGAAGGTTCCAGTGTAAAATGTGCATTTTTGTTTAGGTCAAAAAGCAAATAAAGTCGGCTTAATCTTGGTAAAATCCTTCATTGGCAGCAGTGGAGTACATATAAAACATCTAAGGGGAATGGTTGTAATGTGTAGGCCCAGTTGTAATGCATGAGTCTAAGGCAGCCCTTCACAAAGACCAGCACGACATGGCCCCCCCTTAAAAGATCCCCCTGAAAATGTGGAATCACTCTTTTCAAAGAATATGTCATGTTTTATCCTCATTTCTCACAATTCAATTCAATTTTCATAACAATTGTACTGCGCTCTTTGATCCAGACGTTTGGACTTTCTGTTTAGTTTGGTCTAAAGTCCGAGATGTGGTTTGGTGGTCTCAGTCCAGGCCAAGGTCTGGTTCCGTATAATATGAGGGCAAAAATCCAGACTTTCAGATCAAATCCAGGAAGTGACATATGATCAAACGCTTAAAGAAAATTAAAGCCTGAGGAGGAGTGGAGCGAGACAAGTACCAAGCCCATAAAGGTTTAATAAAATCAGAGGAAGCTGTTCTCAGGTGCCATTACCAATTTAAATCAAGCCATAATGATATCACTGTTATATTGATAATAATCATGTCTCTGATTAAATAGAGTCATATTTTCTGTTAAAGTCATCCATCCATCCAGATCAAAGTCATCCAGATCAAAATCATCTTGTGCTTATCTGTTGCCGGGTCGCAGTCACTCTGTACCAGTCCCTTATGGCTCCTCCTGCAGGTGGTGGGTCCACAGGAGGACGGCCCCACGACTCGCCTTCACCTCTGGGCGACATGATGGTCTGTCATCATAAGCTTCCGAACCGCTCTTGTTCAAACAGTCTTGTACAGTTCAATATTTTGAAAGATTTTTAATATCAAATTTAATATAAAAAAACAAAACATTTAAAACCTTATAGGACCCAAATTGGGTCTGTTGGGGTTTAAGTGGTTAAACAAAATATTAAAAATCCCCTCTGTAAAATCCATGAATTTAAACATTTTGGCTATTTTTATGCTTAAAAATTGTTTTTTTTTTTACATGAAAACCTAAAATTAATGAACACACTTTTTTCTCATACTTCTCAAAAGCAGATGATTTTTCTTTCTCTATTCCTCTGCAGTGTCTCGCCTTGATTTCACACTGTTCTCAAACACTCAAACAGTCCAGCACAGATGACAGCGTAAGAACTTTTGTCCACCAGAGAACACTCCAGTCCGACTGACAGCTTACACAAACACTGGTCTGAATCAGATTTTCTCGTTCTTGGATATGAGCATTGTGCCGTGAATATGCCATTAATATTTATTAGACCCTGTTAGCATTTCGTCACGGCAAATATTTAGACAAATGCTGGAGAAGCACAAAGACAGCTGTGCCATTGTTCTGTACACAGGGAGTGCAGCGTGGGTAAAAGAAATGGAAGTCTAGTAATCGCAAAGTGCTGGGTTTTAAGGCGAGACATGAATAGGGAGGAAATAGTTGAATTAATACAAATTTGAAACTTTTGTTGTATATCACTGACATAAATATAAGGAAATCAATGTATTGCAAGTCATTTAAAAAACAAACATACAGTAATTAGGCTCAAGATGTACTATATTTCCGGTGACAGAATCTAAATAATGTATTGATCGAGGTTTAAATGTGTGGTTTTACATTGTTGACGTGTTAGTTGCAACATTTTATTTTTTTCAGGGGTTATTTTCTAGAACATAAATCTAAAATAAATTAGATTTTGCCTTTTGGGGTTCAAAACTCAAAAAATAAGGCGAGGAATTAAATCCCTTACTTCAAAAATATCTTCACTATTGAGGATATTACTGCGCAGCCGTCGTGGTGCTCCTAAGGTGGTATTACGCATAGTACCCCTTTTTATCTGCTTAGTAAATCGGTATGTTTAATTTTGTGTAACTATACTTGGATTGTGTAACTACTCACGTAACCATAGGGAAAACGTGGAATAGCTTGGCTCTTTTTGCGTGACTAAGAACACACACAAAGAGCAGACAGGTACGCATCAACCCGTCTAAGAACATACTGTATCTCAGTATGGAAAAACGGTGACCTGTTCCTTTAAAAGAAATTTTGTGTGTCCTGGATCACTGATTACCTGACCGACAGAGCCCAGTTTGTCCGGTTGGGAGGCAGCATCTCGGACACAGTGACCAGCAGCCCGGAGCACCACAGGGGACCGTGCTCGCACCCCTCCTGTTCACTCTTTACACCACGGACCTCAGGCACAGCACTGAGCTGTGTCATGTGCAGAAGTTCTCGGATGACACTGCCATCGTAGGGTGCATCCGGGCGGGGGGGGTATTAAACAGAGTATCGGCCCCTTGTGAAGGACTTCACCACCTGGAGCCAGTCGAAACCACCTGGGGGACTATAGTTTTATAGTTTGTTTGTTTGTTTGTTTGTTCGTTCGTTCTATCTATCTATCTTCCCTTAAAGTTCCATCACTAAGTAATTCTGATTCAGATTTGTCATAAATACACAAATATATTTTTGCTTTTTCAAAATCGCAATTGAGAGCTTCTCCACCACCAATAAAAGCATATTATGTCTCATTACCACTTTCTTATTCAGTGACACAAGTCAATATGGATGCATAATTGTTGAAATTCCAACATTTACGCTACTAAATGAAGGTAGAACAGTTGTTTGTTGCGTGTTGCATGTGGGGCTGCTCTCTGCTGTAACACACACCTGTGAAGTCTGCACGCGACGCAGACTCGCAGTGAAGGAGCTGAGCCGTCACTTCTTCTGGCTGCTCTGTCTGTTTCAGACAGACTTCCCCTTTATGGGCACGAGCATATCAAGTTAGTGCTTAGGGAGAGGGAGGAGGGAGCGGTTTCAGAAAGGGCCATAGTTATTCTACCTGTATATCAATATAGCATTTTCTAAACAACAAAGTGTAAAACAATGATCAAGATGTGTTTAACAATTGTAGAATAAGAAATAGGCCTTACTTGCAGAACATGTAAAAACTCTTTTTACTATTAAAGTCCTTGGAGAGGCCAAGGTGTTTCGCCAAAAGCACAACAGTCCATTGTGTAAGACACTATGTAAGATAGTAACACACTTGCACCTTTTACCATCTTATAATAATAATAAAAACTAAAATGGTAACATAAAGATAATGTCCATTAAGCAAGTGTGCTTTTTCTCTGTGCTTTCAGCATTTCTGCATTCTGAGAGGCTGCCAGGCACAGCACTTGGCAGTCCTATTGAGTAAGTTGCAGCTCATCCTTATTCCTAACATATGCTGCAAGTTATGCTACAGACTCTTAACACTGAAATTAGAAACGGGCCACATTAGGGAAAGTTACATTTCTCCAATAAATTAAATCTTTGCTATTTCATGCCAATCACAAAACTGTCGATTCGAATCTAAATACAACATGAAAAGTGTCTCTCCAAATACTGAATCAGGGAGCTTAAGGGAAACTGGCATTGAATTATAATCACCCCATTTGAGTAACTTCTACACACAAAATCCTGTTTTCCAAATGATCACACTGGCCAAGTCGAGGCGCTTCTGCAACAGCCGAACTCTGAAACATTTCTTTTCATAAAGTGTTGGAGCTGGCGTCACCTCTGGTCTGTCCTGACATGTCTGAAATATCGTTGTCCAAAGTTTGCAGCTGAGCGATCGATGGAAACTGTCTCTTGTCAATGTCTCTGTCTGCTTTTATTACAGCGGGCTTTCCTTCAAACCACGAATCAGTCGGGGGAAAAAAAGACATTTGCTCCTATTATTTTCTTTCGAAGTGTTAAAGTCTGCAGGAAAACAGATCTGCGCTGACCCGGAGCCCTTGGCTGCGAGGGCTGTGGTCGGGATTCCACTTGAGTGTTGCTGGTTTCTGGGTTTGCTTAAGGTCAGGGAGAAAATTTGACAATAGTTTGGGAAATTATAGCATTAGGTGTTTTTTGGAGTCAGTTACCAAAGTTATAGCCATGGGTCATCTAGAACAATGCCTCTCAAACTGTGGTCCGCGGCCTGATACGTGCCTGACCGCTACCAACTACAACAGCACCGGACATGGGGCACATTCAGCCACTGCTCGCTCTGATGGCTACATACAGTATGTACGTGATACAGTCCGTCGCTTGGACACTTCCCCTATAACACCGCGTGCCGTGGCCATGTGTCGCTGGACACATATGCCCCCAGGAGGAGGAGGTATATCCTGAAGGAGCAGAAGGAAGAGGAAGAAGAAGGGTGAGAGACAGGTCAGGATGTGAGACCCCCCCCCCCTTCCAGAAAGTAGCCTACACTTTTGATACTATTAAGCCCCTCCTCTGAGCATTACCATGAACTGACTAAAATATGAAAAACTGCTGCTGAGGAGATATTTGGCAAAATACTGCTATGATTCGCCTTATGTAAATTTCATAAACTACTTTCCAATATTGCATTAACAGATGCAGTTTAAAGTCCAGTGTAAAATGAAAATCAGTCTTTTATGTTCTAAGCTACAGCATTTGCTCTTAAAAAGAAATCCATTGTTAATATTATTGTTAGCAGCTATTAACACATACATTTTTATTGATCACAATGTCAGGCTCTGCATTTGGAATCAGGTTAATTTTATGTAGACCTAAATGTATTAATGCATAATCATAATAATGATCATAATAGCATTCAATTTATATCCCCA
>OMNZ01006804.1:325-12636 GCA_900303255.1 Lesueurigobius sanzi | reverse complement strand
TTGCGTTCACGTTCTAGATGAGGGCAGGTGGAGGGCAGGCGGAGGGCAGGTGGAGGGCAGGTGGAGGGCAGGTGGAGGGCAGGTGGAGGGCAGGGCCAATACAACTCTATGGGAGAAGAACAGTTTTTGAAGTAAATTTCACAAAAGCTAATTCATAAATGTTGTTCTTGGTAATTATTTAATAGTGATTAGATTCACAAACCTGACATATTATTTTTATTGCTGTAAGAGCTTTCTATTGGCCAGCATCACACGTATGTTTCTGAATATTGTCTCCACTTTTGGACACCTTTATGAGAAGATAATTATAGCTTATTTCATATGTCCTGACAGAGAAGAGATTGAACTTTGTGACAGTATTTATTTCATGTGGATTGGCCCAGGAAATACAGAGATATTTATCATAAACGAAATAGAAAATCTGCATTTTGACAGTTACCATGGTTACCCAGCACAGAATGTGTACCTGCCCTCCACCTCAATGTTAAACAGAATGTTGTGATGTCACGTGAATGCAACCTATTGGTCTTGTCCTTTTGCCAGTTTTATTTTCCTATTTCAAGCGAGATTACCTTAGAATCAGTAAAGAAAATAATGAAATAAACCATAAAATGTAGATGACAGAAGTAAATGTGTCTAATCTAGTCCAAACTGCTCTAAACAAGACTAATCTTCTCTAAGTCATTTATACTCCTGCTTCATTTTTAGTTTTGTTGTAGAACCATAAACAGTTTAACGGTCATTTATTCAATAAAATACTGTTTCTTTGAGTGTTTTTATCATTTATTTGAGTTGAAACACCAATCAGACAAATTTGTTTTTTAAAGAGAAATATTTTTTCGTACATTTTTACTGGTATTGTTTAACAGTACCCAGCCCTACCGCTCACTACTTTTAAAGATGCATTGTGGGACATGTTGAGTGCCCTGCTTTTCTCTCAAAGGCTGTTCAGATGTGATGCTGTTGGTGGTGTTTTTCTGCAGAAAACAAGTAGCTCCACTTAACTTACTGCCTTGGCTTTGCGCACTCCATAATGCACAGCCAACTCTGACTCTGAACTCTGCTTTGACTGGAGTCTGTATGAACTTGTGACTTCTAAGCGTGCTCTGAACGTGCTTCCTGTCCTCCTGCTCAAACCTGCTCAGCCTCATCGCTCCACAGATCCATTATCCAGTCTGAAAGTCTCCTGAAACACTGGGCGCCGCTGACTGCTGCTCATTGTCGTATTAAACTTCCATTGTTTCTCGCTTGAGTGGCTTTGGGCTTATGAACATCTGCACTGGGCTCTCACGGTTCAGGCCCCATCTGTTGTAATGGCGTTGTGTTTATGCATGGTTCTAATGTGCACTCAGAGGCGTATGCACACGTCGACTTGTGTTTTGAACGTTGGTGTCAGAAAGCAGTGCAAAAACTAGACTCATGCTTCACAAACAAGGACATGCTGGATTATCTTCGTTATGCTGATTTATTCCAATTATTTAACAAAGTGTTCTACATAATGCAAATGTGGTTCATGTTAATGTTTTTTAGACAATTGTCCGATCAGAAAGTAAAATGAGCGCTTCATTTTACATTTCCAGATCTTATGTTGACAGTGAACCTCAAAGGACTTTCTGAAAGTCCCAGCACTTTTTCCCAATAAGTAGAAATGAGTGCAGGCATGTTTCAAGTGGACCTGCCATGCATAAATGAGGCTTAAAACATTCTTTTGGGCACCTCAGTGTTTTCTTAATCGACCATAAACATGCCATGAGCAGCAGTCAGTCGACAAGACACAGAACAAGATGTAATCCATATATGGTCATTTCCTTTCTGAGAAAAGCCAGCGGAGAAAAACATAGAAACACACACAGTACCAGTCAAAAGTTTGACTAAATATAGTATAGTATATGCAGTTGTGTTCAAAAGTTTACATACCCTTATAATCTTTGGGCATTTTTCATAGAATATGGATGATAACACATAAATCTTTCCCACTCATGGTTAGTGGTTGTGTGAAGCCATTTATTGCCAAAGGACAGAGTTTACTCTTTTGAAATTATAATGAAACAGAAACGACTCAAATGTCCCTGATCTAACGTTTAGATGACCTTCAACAACTGCCAGGAAAACTGTTCAGGAGCAAAGAAAAACTCACTTCAGCTGAAATCCTAGCCTGGCCTTAGCCATCCGTAAACTCCGGTCAATTATCATTTCCTACATGTTACGCCTGGGTCTGATCTCAGTGGCCGCAATACATCGGCTGAATTACAACCATTCATTACCATTCAGCGGGTGTTGTAGGTGACATCACGCATATGCAGAGTTTTGACCGCAGTTTACGGATGGCCAGGCTAGACATTGGGTAAAATCAGATCCAATTGTTTCAAACTTTAAAAGGAGTTGACCCCTCCCACCTGAAAATGGAGCTCCAGACCGTCTGTACGAGTCCGAGGGTATGGTAAGACCAGGCTACTGAAATACAGGACTCTCTGACAAAACTGGACTCTCTGACAAAATGTTTCAATGTTTGTTTCAAAATACTGAATATTTTTTTTGTTGGCAATAAATGGCTTCACACTAACCATGAGTGAAATAAAGGTTTTTGCGTTATCAAACATTATGAAAAATGGCCAAAAGATTAAAACTTATGAGCACAATAATACATGATTGCACATGTTAGTCATGTTAGTGCTTCCACAGGAGCCAAGACTTAAAGTGGACATGAATCTAAATGGACTTTTTCCAAGCTTTTCATGTTGTAATGTTGTTCCTCGTCAAAAACAGACCTGGAGCAGTATTTCTCTTCATTCAGCCCTGACACATACTGTTATTGAGCATTGTGCCATCTTCACAGAGGCATTATTTGAATTCATAAAATTAAATTCTCATTCTTACAAAATATAAATTTTGAAAATCTGATCACATATGCTAATCTTTGCCTGCTTTTTAAAGTCATAAAGGTTTTGTCTCGTTGACCTCAGAACAAACAGCTCGAGTCACACTCTTCCTCCAGAGGATAGTGCAGAGTCCCCAAATGTAGGACTGCACTCGCCAAATCGGCCTTCTCCTCTGTGGCCATAGGTCATTGGAATAGTCTGCCAACAGGGATTTTAAACTGCTCAGGGTTTCCTGCTTTTGCACGTCTGACGAAGAAACGGGTGCTCTCCAAACAAAGCTGTACACATTAGGGATAATTGTTGAGATTTGGGTAAAAGTTGAAAAAATGAAATCAGCCAAAATCATACCTCTTTACAAAAATGGGGACAAACACGATTTTGAAACTGCAGACCAGTGTCTTTGCTTTTTTTCTGATGAGGATTTAGCCTGGAGCGCCCCCTACAGCCAAGAGTGGGAATCATATGGTGAAAATAAACTAATAAATAATAAAATAATATTAGATTTGATTTAAATCAATATGCGATGAGCCCAGAACGACTCAGAACTGATCCAATGTTGGATTATTGGCTTTAAAAATGTGGAGGACAGTTTGGGGGTTTGAACAATTACGTAATTGTACCAGGAAGTAGAAAAATAAAGCACCACAGAAGTCAACATGAACGGACCAACGCAAACAGGGTGAATTCAAAACTGCGTGAATGAAGTGAATACAGCTCCAGGTCTGTTTGAGACGAGGAGCAACATTATAGCATGATTAAAAGCTCAAAGATTTAGACCAGAATCTTTGTAATGAGAATAACGATTCCGATCTGATTTAGCATGTGTCGCCTTTAAGAATGAGCAAACTTGGATAATCATCCATGTTTAGCAATGTTCAACAAAGACGTCAGCTGCTAATCCTAAGGATGGAAGGGCAACATCAACAGTGCTTTTCATTTCTCGACCAGAGCCATGGTTCACCGTGCACAGGCACCAAGCTGAATCCCTCGCTCCATGTGCGTCTGTCTATACTGGGAGCATAGTCACTTTGGCCTCAGACCACCTCTGAGAGGACTGACATGTCGATGAGGCCAGACCAGAGTGAATAAGAGGAGAGTGTGGGGGGGTTAACCATTTTGTTTGCTCCTGTTGTGGCAGTCTATTTTCAGCCCGTCTCAGAAAACACATCCACGTGCTGATGCCATGAGGTGGTGCTCCTCTGGGTTTGTAAAGGCAAGACAACTACTGTAAACTCATTTATTCACTCAATGATTTCCTTATCGCTGGAAACTACTGATTTTAGCCTCATTATTATAACAGTAGTCTAGTCCATGCTGCTGCCCTCTACTGGCAACATTGATATATTGTGTGCCCAGAAATAAAGTCCTGAATTACTTTGAAATGTTTTGGAAAAATCCCACTTGCAATTATTCTCATGTTTATTGTGTGGGCAATTAGATTTGGTTATTTATCTGTAATCGCAGTGTGAATATGCCACATTATAGCAAAGATGCTCATTTCCATCTGCAGTCCCTAAGCCGGTGACAATTACAAAATACATTTACAGTCAATAGCAGGGAGACAGACAGAGCAGAAGGCCGGATCAAAAGTGTTTGCAGATTTGATTTTCCTTCATCCACTGTTTAAGGTGCTGTTACGTTTTCACTTGACGGACCCCAAAGCAGAGACAGGAGCATGCAGCAAGTACAAAGCAAAAGGTTTTAACAAAAACTCCTGCTGAAAACACAAAAGGGGAGGGGCAAACAAACAGAGACACACATTCTCTTCTGGTCAGACAAAGCCTGTTCCAATAACCAAGGCCCAATAGTTTGCGTTTCCATAGCAGTTAGGACATGTGCTCCGGCCCTATACCCAGAGAGTAAAGCACGTTTCATGATGGTAAAGCAGAGGAAGAAATACTTCCAGCTATTTCACAACTTTTTTTACTTTCAATTACACCTCTCTGCCCCACTGTTCTATACGTTTTAACAACTCATTATGCTGTAATATACTCTACTGTTAGATTCCTAAATGCCTTTCAAACAAGAAACACATGTTTTTGTAATTATCGAAGTGAGACCCCAATCTTGCTATCAAGCTAGTTTTATTTTGCTACATATTTAGGTTGCCGTTCTCACAAAACACTGCACTAACGCCAACACAGGTCAGCGTGTGGTTTAATGTGATCAAGTTATAATTGTTTCTACTTTTAGATTTATAGCATTTTGTCGATCTAAATCCTACATGTCTGTGCGTAGAGAGAGCTTCCCCCTCACCCCTCCCAAAGTGGTCCGATCGGCTCCAGTGCTCCAGACCCTAGTCCTGAAGTGGTCTGAGTTGGGAGGGGCTTGGACCCCCCTTTAGGAGCGGTACGGTTCCTTAAAGGCTGTGTTCCGTCCCTGTTGAAAGACGCCTATTGACCTTGCCATTGAAATGCATTGGACTGTGAGTGCTTATCATTTGGTTTGAGAGGCTCTTTGTGATGTCAAATTGTGATGAAATGCCGTTTGACTACTATGATAACCTATTTTTTTTTGTTTTCACCGACACTGCATTGGAGTCTATGGGATTTGTGGCGTAATGTCGAAAAGGTTAATAGTGTGTAAAAACATTCTAGCAGCTTTCAGTGTCATAAAAGGCCGTATGTGTCTGAAATTCTGTACAATCAAATTGACTGTATGTGTGATCCTTGGGATGTGCATTTTTAATAATTACATTTGAATCCAAGGTCAAGCCTAGGTATTTAAATTCCTGAGCTCCACGCCACAGGAAGACATGAGACCGCTGAAGTTCACATGGCCGCTTACCGAACATCATGCAGACAGTTTTCTTTGTGTTTAGTTGTAAGCAAGAGGCCTCTGTTTTGTATCGAGTCATAGCTGAAGTAACAATCTGTGGCCCCATGCATGAACCTGATATCCACCTTATTCCGGAAGTTGCAATGGGGGCTGCCATCTTGTTTTCATGGTCAAATTGCAGGTCTGACTTGAGCTAATATTGGTTTTGATTTCAGTTATAGGTGAAACATGTAACATTTACATCAAACCACTGTGTAAATATATCCATCAGCTTTAGTCCTTAGAGTTCCTCACAGACAATTAGCCAATTAGAGTGACAAAAAAAAGAAAGTGATTATATCGCAAAAAAAATATTTTAGGTGATTTTTTCATGTCTAAACTAAACCTGGGCCACACAAACTTATTTACTTAGTTTTTTTTTCATTCACATTTTATTTTCTTTACTCTCTTACATTGACAACAATGGAAATCCGAGCTTACAGGAAGTGCTAATACAAACAGGAAATGCTTTTACAACAAAAGTGGGCGGGGCAGAATAAGGTGAATAGCACAAATTCTCTTATATTGAATACATTGCAGTAATGAACACAGTGTTACTGTATTTGTG
The DNA here is from genome assembly GCA_900303255.1 of Lesueurigobius sanzi. Classification (NCBI taxonomy): domain Eukaryota; kingdom Metazoa; phylum Chordata; class Actinopteri; order Gobiiformes; family Gobiidae; genus Lesueurigobius; species Lesueurigobius sanzi. Next base: position 6,372 of record OMNZ01006804.1, on the reverse strand, counting down.
TCGACCATCAGTGTTCATGAATGTGGTGTCAGGTTCATGCATGGGGCCACACACATTTGAGAAGCCTCCTGTGAGTTTTTACATGTGTAAATATAACACATCTGAACATTGACAATAGGGCGCACATCAGGCAAATCGCTAATTGAAACTAAAATAGGCCCCAGAATACTGCCTTGGGGGACCCCTGCTGGACAAGGCAGGTACTGTGACTTAATTCCCGCAATGGACACACATTGTTTTCTATCAGATACCTATGATTTAAACCAGAGGTGCCCAAAGTGCGGCCCGGGGGCCAAATGCGGCCCGCAGACTGATCTTGCTCGGCCCTCAGGCTTCTTGTTGAATTGGCACACATCACCAGAGATTATCCTTTTTCTCCCAAACCAGTTCTAAAACAGGACTAAAGGTAGGTCTAATCCAGGATTAAACCAGGTCTGAACCAGGACTAAACAAATCCAAGGCTAAACCAGGACTAATTAATAACTAAATATGATCCAATTTAAGAATAAGCCAGGACTGATCCAGGTCTTTTGCACTCCGTGTCGTGTACACTTCAATATGTGGCCCTGTCCAAACCTTCAATAAGGTCAAACAGCCCTGATTTAAACCATAGCAGTGTTGCTTCTGGAAGATTAAAACCAGTCAATTTAGATCAGAGAGCTTTATGGTTCATGACGTCGAAGTCCTTCTTTGGGTCCAAAAAAGCGGCACCCACACAAGCATTTTTGTTTTAAAAAGCCTGTAGCATGGCCACAGACAGTGTACATGGAAATATGTGACATGTATTGAGTTTTTGGGAAATATGGGGGGCGTGTCCGAGTGCACGCGGCACGAGCTCTCATTAGGATGTGACTGGGCAGGTGTGAAACACAATTTGTTTGAGGAACAAACTCGAGGTGACCGTGAGGGACTCGAGTACCAGTTACATTCGGCAGGTGGATCTATAAATCGGACTGGCAGGACCGGCGGGGCGGCCAAACCCTGATACGAGACCTGTGCTGACCCGTGGTACTGTAGGTTGCGCCAGACGGAGCGTTAATCAAGGAGCACGTGCACGGCCGGCTCACCGACCCGCTGTTGCGGGGTGTTGTCGAATTGGGATTACAGCAAGACACTTTTCCCTGTGGAATATAGCGTGACTTTGCGGAATATAGCGTGACTTTGCGGAATATAGCGTGACTTTCTGAACACTACACCAGGTTTGACTCTTAACAGGCCCATGCCTAACGACAGAGGTTTGTGGGGTTCAGGATTAAGTTGTTACGTGATCGTTTGCAGAGCTTGGAATTAAATGCCCTAGCGATCACACTGCATTGAACTTCTCTGTCCCATTATTCAGCGACAGCACGAGCAGGTTAAAGGTGCACTTTAGGAAAACCCTAATCAATTAACAAGTGAGTGTTACAAGCCCAGGTCAGTTTTTGAAACAAAATGCTTTTGAAGTACCACCAGGATAAAACCGTTTCAAAAAATTGGTCCAAACCATGACTAAAGTAGTTCAATTATTTTATTTATTGTATTGCTAATAATAGCAAACATTTCAAATTTAAGATTCAATGCAATTATTTGGTGCTTCTTTCAAACATAGCATCATCAATCAATCAATTTATTTTTGTAACGCCCAATATCACAACAGGAGAGGTCGGTATGGACAAAAACAAATCAATATCAGACATCAAGGATGATCAAAATAAGTCACACACAAATGAAATGTCACAACCAGATGTAATGTCCCGTAAATAAGTAACTCGGACATGACAAGCTTAGAGTATCCCACATCCTTAGACCCTTCTAAGGATGTGGCACATCAAGTCAAGTCATTAGTAAGAAAGTTTTATTGGGCTCCTGTGTCTGCGGACACTGATGTATGAATGAGAGTGTGAATGGGTGAGTGGCCGGTAGAAAAGAGCTATATGTGAACATTTATTTGAGTGCTTTGACAGTAAACTCCAGTGACAGGACCCTTCTGTCAAAAACTAACACAATTTATGGTTTTGATACTCCTAAAACGATCCAAAACGTGAACACTGGCAGAAATAGAACATACAATACAGTTGTAGATTTGTGTGTAGTTTAGTCCTTAACATGTTAGTTTTAATGTCCCAAACTCGGTCTTTACGATGTTTATTTGATGACGTTTTGTGAGTCGTGCGTTGGACTTTACCAGGAATGTTTGGTCCACGTGGCAAACTGTGTAAAGCCACCAACAAGACGCTGTAATCCATATATGGTCATTGAAATTGTTTTTACAATATGTAATTTTTGTTTGTGTAATTGTTAGTTTTGAACCGCAAAAACAAGGTGAAATTTGAATTTTTACATATTTATTCACTAATAACTACAAAAGCTAAAGAAGATCCATATTCCCCTCTGAGTAAATGTTTGTATCTTATATCATTATAATATCATGATAGCTATAGTTAATAATATCATAATATAGATCATTTTTGAATGACAGAAAATGTTTGCTCATATTCTTGTCAGTACTATACAGGTAGAGTCACATTGATATCTATACCTAAATGTGCAGTGCCTTAAGTGTCTGGATGATATGGACATTTTAATAATAATAATTGCTGACCCCGTTTCATCTGAGGAGCCTTGTTTTCTGTAATGACCCCAACATCAGTCCAACTGCTGTGTATGCAGGCCATTGTAATGTGGTTATTTCATGTTTTGATGATGAAACCAGTGCAAGTGTTTCCAGCGGAGCAGAGCGTCCCAGGGGAGATGTGTACACCAGGCCATTACAACAAACGATGATGCAAATACAGGCCACCAACAATAACAATGCAACCCGGAGAAGATATAAGGTTTACTTTATTATGTAACATTAGCAGGAGCGAGTGTTGCCGGGCAGATCGCTTCAGGACACAAACCCTGACTGACTTTTCTGGTCATTTTTTTAGTATTAAAGGGGCACTACGGAAGTTAAAATGTAAAAATGAAATATTTTCCGTCCCCCACATGCTCCAGTAATGTGGTCAGTTGTAGATTGAGCCGCGACATATTCACCTAGGGAGGCCAGACATCCGGATTTCGGCTGGACAGTCCAGTTTTAGATCCTGCGGTCTGGCTGGAGAAATCCGCTCCTCCTTTTTTAGTCATTGTCTGGCTTTTCCATTGTGTTGCAAAACTGATTGCATTTTATGAGCAATGATGCATCTGATTCTCATCAAAGAGTCAGCGTAGCATCTCTCTCCTTCTACAGTCGCCTTTCTTCCCATTTTTAGCTGTAAAACTATGCGCCCCATATAGCTATATGTTCTGTATTTTGGTCTCAGCTGCATGAGCCCCGTTTTGCAGAGACAGCGGTGGTGTCCTGTTGCCTATCTCTCTAAATAAGCACAGATTCTGCTCATGTGTGTGTCCCCGGTCGTAACCTTCAAGATACGTTTGATTTGATAATAATTGGCTCAATATTCGCGGAGATGTGCCTCTGAAATCCAAAGAAAACAGACAATGTCACGAAAAAAAAAAAAAGAGATAAAGCCCTGAACTCGTAGACCCACAAACACAGAAAGACAAGGCTCAGGGCATGTACTTCCCACAACATCAGTCTGTGTTTAGGTTTTAAACGTCAGAGGAGGAAAGTTCAAACAATTTTACTCTCTCTGTTATTGTGAGACTGTGTCTGCTCCAGAGCCAGGGCCGTCACACTGCAGCCTGGAGCTCAGGTTGGTGCCTGTTGGATACAGGGGGCAAAAAAACATATCTAGGTCCATTTTATTTTATTTTAAGACTTAAGACCCTTGAGACTTTTTGTAAGGTGTAAAGCACTATAATTTCTATAAAATCTGATTCTTGAAAAGATAATTATTTCTGTTCTTGGGACTCTTGGGGTTTAAAATCAAGATATTTTATGGTCAATATCCTATAAGTAAACAGTGTATGTTCAAGTCTTTGGGATTTGTTTTTAACTGGTAACCCTCGAACAACTTCATGCTCCTGAAGTAGCCCTCGGCTGAAAAAAGCTTGGTGACCCCTGCTTTATATATACATATTATTCTATATTATGTTTGCTCTTATAAACTTTCACCTGGAAACAAATAAATGTTCCAATCTTTACAATAAGGAGTATATTTATTACATTATTATTATTCACTGATTCAATGTTTCTCCATAGAACTATTTGGGAAATTGTAACTTTAGTGACCATTTTCTCACATTGTGGTGCTAACATCTCCACTTTAGAAGCTCCTACAGAGTCCAAACATCTTCTTCTTTTTACTATTGTATTCACTATTATCTAATTTATGAAAAAAAAAAAAAAAAAAACGAAACTAGATCCAAAATAGCCTCAGAAGATCTATTTGTAAATAATAGATCAACAAAATAAAACCTTTAAATGTGGCTCGATCGATTTTTACAAATTTTTATATGAAAACATAACATGGCAGAAAACTTTCAATACGTTTTTTCTCATATTTATGTCAGTAATAAAAGTTTCAAATTGACATGACTCAATGTATTAAACTGTCCCTATTCACCTCCACCACCACAGCAGAGATTATTACTAATGTAATACAATAGACAGTTAACCCTCATCCTTCATGCGTTTCAGTCATGTGACTTTTGCTGCCAACCAAAGCCTCTGATTGGTCAGAGCATAGAGATATAGAATGTTTTGATTTGAATTGCTTGTAGCAACCCATTGTTGCAACATAAGTTCCGCTGCTGATGATGTCAGCTGAAAGTCATCTATAGTAAATCCCTGGTTCTGTTGTTTGTGTGAAACCAGGGCAGTGTTGGCCTCAGAGCAGCGCTGCTAAAACAGGCATCATGTTTCTTTAATGAGTTACAGGGAAAAAAGCCTCAGCAGCAGCTAAATAAATGAATTCTGTGTTTGCAACAACAAAAGAGCACGATAAACTGTGTCCGATCGCCTGGCGCTCATGTGAGGAGTCTCAACATGAGGACGGAAACTTTGACAGACTTTAAAGCAACTGACTTAATCAAACATTTACTGTAGAATCACAGGAGTCAAAATATTTACCAGCAGTCATCTGAATACTCCAGTACTGTGACTATTGAATATTGATTTCATTGTAAAAGTTTTATGTTTTTGTGTTTGTGTAAATAACAGTGCAACAAAGAATGCACCATAAAGATTAGATCAGTGGTTCCCAACTGGTGGTCGGGACCCAAAAGTTGGCCGTGGAATGACTTTAAGGGACCTATATCACGCTTTTTTAACACTTCCAAAGTCAACTATAGGCATATATATGACAATGTTTTTCCTTTAACACCATGCACTAGTCAGTTTTTATGAAATAATAATAAATGTCCAACCCGGAAGAAAAGACGCTGAATCACTGAAGCCCCGCCTCTCCCCGTGTGGATACCGCCCATTTCATGACGTAACCGTAGAACCACTGCAGTGAGGAGCTACTGCCCACGAAACTTTATCAGAATATAATTCATTGTCATCGTCAATGAAAGGTTTCACAAACTAGCAATTTTCAATCAATACTACAGTAAACATAGCGAGTGGAGCCTTACGTTACAAAGAGGATATAAGAGTTGATATAATTGTCTTTGGGGACAGAGCAGACCCAGGGCAATAATAAAAACATCACTACAGTCTCATCCTTTAACAGTTTAAATGTTAATCACATGTACACCGTAATGTGACCAACAAGAATGTTTTTCACGTTGTGAATGTGCCACAATTACAGCTTTATACTGGAGCTACATGGCTAACACAGCATTGTTAGCATTTAGCTCGCGTTAGCAGCAGCTTGGTTTTGTACTCACCGCTTTGGCCCCTCATCCGGTGGTTTTATTGTGGGAAACTGCACCAGTTTCAACAGTTATCCTCTGGGAAAATCCGTGCTGGTATTGCCAAAGGTTGAGCAGTCCTCTGTGAAGTGACCATCTCAAACAAGCTGGGGAAAGTCTGTCAGTAGAATAAGTATTTCTGCCTGTATAATTCAAGTTATTTTTTGAAAGGGATGATTTTTAAATTCTAAACAATGGAAGCGAGAGCCAGTCCTTTAAATTGAAAGTTGTGGTCCAAACTCATTCCGAACTTTCCTAACACATTT